>JBBNBP010001030.1:0-125520 GCA_039737535.1 Lagodon rhomboides | reverse complement strand
TTGTCTTGGTTCATCATATATTGCTGAACACAGGCCTCGACACGTCCCTCCTCCTCCCGCTCCGGAGCAAGCTGGCACAGGAGCGTCGGTGAAATGTGGAGCTAAGCGGCGCTCAGTATGCCGTGCATAGTCATGTAAACAGGTCCAACACAATGTCCTCACTCCAACACGCTCTCTATTAATTTCTCTCCTCAGGCTGGTACAGAGGCTACACGCTACGTAAGAAGTCACAGAAGGTGAGCGCATCATTAGCACTCTATTATCCCCGGAAACATTCCTCTCATCCATACATACTGATTACCTCTTTTGTTTCCTGCAGGGCATTTTCCCGGCTTCATACATCCACCTAAAGGAGGCGGCGGTCGAGGGGACGGGGTGAGATCACATATCAGTAAACGCACATGAGGATGAAGCGCTTTGATTTTCAGCTCCGCCGGTAAAACACGGCGGCGCTCGTGTCATTATCATAAGTGAGGATTCAGTAATGCTTTTCTTGGCCGTGCACGGAGACCACCCAACTATTTATCATTTATAGAAATGTTGTGTCTGTCCAGGTTAAATGACATGATGTGTGAGTGATGAGCCACTTTGCCAATAACTTATTTTTCCCCTCTTCGTGGCCGGTAGCCAGCAGGAAATAATTATCCCCGCAGATCTGCCGCTGGTGCAGGAGCTGGGGGCCACGCTGAGGGAATGGGCGCAGATATGGCACAAGCTCTTCGTGGTATGTCTCTGATCACCGCTCAATCACCAGTTCAATAGATGTTATTTGTGCATGTTGTCATGAGTGTGTTCATCCGACAGGCAAACAAAACAACCAAGTTCAGGAGTCTGCAGCAGATGGCCTACAGCCTCATCGAGTATCGATCTCAGATAGTGTCGGGAACGCTGCCGAAGGATGACCTTGTGGAGCTCAAAAAGAAAGTCACAGCCAAGATTGATTATGGAAACCGGTATGAATCCCGCTTCCTTATTTTACTGTAATAAATTGCCTCATATCATAAACGCCATTGTAAAGTTTTATTGGCCTGAGTCATTTCTGTAAGAGGCTGCTCAGAGACGGTATTAACATCTGTCCTCGGCGATCTGATCACAAGTGGACGGCTCATCGTCTGTCAGTAATAAACACGGACGTCAGCGGGACAAAGAGACACCGTGTTTATTACTGACAAAGACAGGAAGAACATCATGTAGAACATTTGCTGAATTAACACAAAGGCCCGAATAATTAGGAATTTGTCGGCGCTGTCGCTTCACAACGTTTATAAAGTTTCTCCTGACGCAACAACTCACTAAATTGAGACATTTTTAAAGGGAGTCTGGTGACTTTCTCCACAAGTAGCCTATATTAGTTACATCAGACATCCATTCTTCCTGTTGTTGTGTTGTTGTGTCTTCTTCTTCTTCTTCTTCTTCTTCTTCTTCTTCTTCGTCTTCTTCTTCTTCGTCTTCTTCTTCTTCGTCTTCTTCTTCTTCGTCTTCTTCTTCTTCGTCTTCGTCTTCGTCTTCTTCGTCTTCGTCTTCTTCTTCGTCTTCTTCTTCTTCGTCTTCTTCTTCGTCTTCTTCTTCTTCTTCGTCTTCTTCTTCGTCTTCTTCTTCGTCTTCTTCTTCTTCTTCTTCTTCTTCTTCTTCTTCTTCTTCTTCGTCTTCTTCTTCTTCTTCGTCGTCTTCTTCTTCGTCTTCTTCTTCTTCGTCTTCTTCTTCTTCTTCTTCTTCTTCTTCGTCTTCGTCTTCTTCTTCTTCTTCGTCTTCTGATGTGTCCACCTGTGTTCGGATCACTCAGTCCGTATGTTGAAACCGGGTCTATATGAGTTACATCCATTCTTCCTGTTGTTGTGTCTTCCTCTTCTTCTTCTTCATTCTTCGTCTTCTTCTTCTTCTTCTTCGTCTTCTTCTTCTTCTTCTTCGTCTTCTTCGTCGTCTTCTTCTTCTTCTTCTTCTTCTTCGTCTTCTTCTTCTTCTGTTGTGTCCACCTGTGTTCGGATCACTCAGTCCGTATGTTGAAACCGGGTCTGAACAGGGTCTAATATCGTCTCCTCACTGCTGTCGTTGCTGCTCAGGATTCTGGGTTTGGACCTGGTGGTGCGAGATGAAGCGGGAAACACTCTGGATCCCGATTGGACCAGTACGGTCAGTCTGTTCCGGGCCCACGAGACCGCCTCCCGCAGCGTGGACGACCGGATACAAGAAGAGAAGGCACGGCTTCAGATTTAAATCCGGCGATATAACTCACAGTCCGGCTAACGATGCCAACAAACTCTAACTCGGCGCCGTTGAGTTATCCTCTCTGTAATTTACATCCAGTCACCTCACACGTGCCTGGTTCTGTTTGCTCTTTCTACCTGATTTCATTTTAATTTGTCCCCGGAGTTAATGGGTGTGTAATAAACCTGCCTGACTGATCAGCAGAGGAACGTTTTGTTGATATTAATATTAGACGGGCTGTGAATCACAATGCTGGATGTGTCCGTGCAAACTATAACTCCTCATAACGCCCCAAAACTGAGCTAATCTTTTTCCTACAAGTCACTTTTTTCCATGCTCTTTCCGTGCTCTGACCCTGAACCTTTCTTTTTGTGCAGACGCGGCTGCAGAACCTGGAAATGAGGCGTCAGACTCTGTTCAGCACCGTGCACACCTACAGCCTGCTCATGAACCTCAAGAACTTCGTCTGCAACATCGGGGAAGACGCCGAGCTGCTCATGTCTCTGTACGACCCGGACCAGTCCGAGTTCATCAGGTCCGCTCCGCACTTTTCCCGTTAATCCCCACATTTAAGTATCAAGCCGAGGTGTTTGTCATTCTGGGCTCATTAAATTTTTGCCAGAAAGTCGTTTTCAGCGCCTGTTATTGTTCATCTTGTCGCATCGGTCCGCTGGTCCTAAAAATGTCAAACTCTTCGAGGAGTCTCGGGGCACAGAATCACATTTTTGAACCCAGCAGGCTGAAAATGTTTAAACCGAGTGTCCACATCATTGGGCTCCTTCATTATTGCTTCACTAACATCTGAGAATAATGCAGAGTTTTTATCTTAGTTCTGTATTTCCTCCTTTCCTCCTGATGCCTGACACAATGTGATGTCTAACTGTGATTCATATTTGAATTCATGCAGCGAGAACTTCCTGGTGCGCTGGGACAGTATGGGGATGCCTAAAGAAATTGAAAAACTCAACAACCTGCCAGCACTATTCACGGTAACTGAATCCCAACCCCGCCGGCTCTATTCCCTCCGCTTTCGGATTAAAACAATCCAAACCGCTGCCTGAAATCTGTGACAAAAGGAGACAATTTGCTCCTGGAAGCCTCCTAAATTACTGAAAATTTTCCACTCAACATTCACGGCACGTCTTTTGAAAATCTGAATACATTTGCCTCCATTATAACGCTGCTGTTTGTGTTAATGACGGAGTCAGCAGCTCCCCGCAAACAAGTCGCCGTGCTAATCGGCGCCGTGCCACGAGGAGGGAGCGGAAAGTTTAAAGTCCTATTTGCCTCCTCAAAGCACAAAAGCGGAGGCCGAACATCCACACAGTCACATACAGATGATCCGTCTGAGGGTTTTACTGGGGTCATTCCATGAAATCGGTGCCTTTTCAACTTTGAAAAGTTAAAGTTTAAATGATATTTAATTGCTATTTTTTCAGTAGCCAGGAATTAAAGACAGTTTAAAATGACAAGAAATTATATTGTGCCATCTCAGCTATGGAATTTCATATTTTATAACTGTTTTAGTCAAGTCCTGTTACTGGAAAGGTAACAGGGTTGACAGTAACAGGGTTGACCATTTCAAGCTAATTTGCCCATTGCTAGCTAAAACAAATGTTAGCTAAAGCACATGCTATGTACTTTGAAAGGAAATTACATGTACATATTGATTATGTTATGAGAAATAAATAATTGTTTGGATTTATATGTTAAAAAATGGTAACAGGGTTGACGTTGTATGCTTGTCCCCCCTGGTTCAACCTTGAAAAAACATCAAAAATAGCACATCAGAGATGAGCAAAACTTACTTGTCACTGAGCTGTTAGCATCCTGGTTCAGAGATGATGCAACCTCCTGTAAATCATGTCAAATCTAGAATGTACCGTTATTTTGATAGGGTTTTTTGGTTAGGGTAACAGGGTTGACATAAAATTAGGGGGACACCGATAAATTGGTAAATATTTATTACAATTAATATATATTTTTACCAAAAACACTGTTTCACAATAAGATCATACTTAAAACAACATGTAAATGTGAACATTTTAACATTTTGCCAACATTTTACAAATTAAAAGTCCTGCTGACGTACCACAACAACAGTGAGGGACAGGCCAAAAACCTCACCCTCATCAGCTTAACAATCATTTTTATTATTTAAAATAATATTTAATTGATTTTAATTTGATGTTTTATTGAGGAGAGAAGACATGGTAATGTTATATTTTCAAATTACATCTTTGTTTGTTGTTACTGTAATTTTATGACCGATAATTTCTTGGGGACACAAAAGGCACCGATTTCATGGAATGACCCACGTTGCCACTCTCATCCTGTGATATTCACCATGATCGTGCTGCACCTTGTCACCGTAAATCACCTCTGTCTGTCGTCCTCTGCGTCCAGGACCTGAGCAGCAGCGACCTGATGAGGCAGCGGCTCTTCCTGGTGTGTCAGATCATCCGAGTGGGCAGCATGGAGCTCAAGGAGGGCAAGAAGCACACGGGAGGGCTGCGGAGGCCGTTCGGCGTGGCCGGTGAGCTACTTTCTCTTCTGTTTTAACCCGACAAAACAAACCCCCACAATCGTTTCTGCCGCTTTAGGTGCATGAATAGTTCTGCCGGGGTGTAAAAATGAAGGATCCATGTGCTGAATGAAATGGGAACACCTGCTTCATGACCTAGAAAATGCCTCCACTCTGCCTTGGCGAAGGGAGTCGGTGAGGAAATTGGTTTAGCGCCCGTCTTTTTTTGTTTTTGGCCAGATGATTAGTGGGTTTGATGAGAAATGGTTCCCTCTGCTGTTCCAGCAAATGGACTGAAACCAGAGTCGGAGAGAGAAAGAGCGTTTAACACAGAAGTCACATTTCTCCTCAGCCAGGAAAAAAAAATAATAAAATACACGTTTTAGGGGAAAAGAAAGAGATGAGTGGAATGAACCACTCAGAGCAGCGCTTAAAATAATACTGTGATATTTTTAGGTCATATCAGGCTACGAGACGCGTATCTGGATGGTTTTAAATCTCCTCAGAAGCATCAATATCAATATTAATCTTTCAGAACAGCATCAGTATCTAACTAACAGATATCAGTCAGCAGGACTGAAGCAAAGAGCGGAGAAACAAACCCAACAGAAACAATCAACACAAGTGAACCTGTGAGCGTCGGTGTCGGAGCGTTAGTATTCTCTCCTCGTCGAAAGCCTTGAGATCAGTTCGTGCTTTTATCTCTGGTGTCGGCGTGTTTCAAACCTGTGGCCTTCGACGCTAACAGACGACTGACCGAATGTTGTTCTGTGCTGCTTTACTTTACAATCACTGGACAGACTTTTTCTTTTGGCCAAAAAACAATCACACATCCCTTCTACAAATGAGAGATTTATAAAAAGCTCCCAAAGCTTAATAAACTATTCTTCTTTTCTTTCCTTTGCGATGGTGCCGTCTTATTTTCCCTCTGAGCAAACATTTCCGCAGCTGGTTTGTATAATGAGAACAGAAGATTACATAACACATAATAAGACAAATGATTTTAGAAGATCGAGTCAAAAGCAGTTCAGATTATTCTCGATGATAATCATCACTCACACACAGATGCCCCGATGTTTAGTCTCGTATCACGAGAACGCTATAATTTCAGTCGCTCAACCCGCAATCAGAGATATTTGCAGGTTTTACAAGATAAACAGTTGCTGCTGTGGACCAGAGCTGGAGATATTGATCGTTGTATTATAATTATGTCCACTGAACATGGATCCAACATCGGGAGGGTCGCTGAATATTAATACCTCGACATCTGGCCGGCTGAGGAATTTAAATATATTAAATATCTTGTCAGTCGCTTCATCAAAAACGTCTCGTTCAAAAGGAGAATTTCATAGAAACGTCTCTTGATTTATAACTGGACAAAGCTCCAAGACTCACCTCTGTGGATTTATAATAAAGTGGGCTGGTCTTCACTGGCAGCGAGGTGGAAAGATCACGTATATTTACTTTTTGATAAAGCCCTTGTTGGAGCTGTAGCGAGCGCCTCACATATCAATGATGCTGGATCACACCACCCCACGTAGCCTGTAACCTGACTCTCTCCAGATGCATTTCGCTCCGCCTAGCTCCGCTCACATCCATCTGGGATCGCTCCCGTTGGGAGGGATTTCGGCACCAGATTTTCAGGTCGAGCCAATCAGGACCGCCGGGCGGGAGTTTCATAGATGTGACGTAGCGGAGAAGCGACTGTTTTGATTCAGACAACAATGGCGGCTCGCATCGAGGAAGCAAGCGTCAACATTGGTGCTGCTGTTTCATCCGTGTCGTTCAATCTACCCAATATTTTTCGTTAAAAGAACGTCGCTCTCATCGACGTCACAGGTTGGTTTTGATGTGACTGGTTGAAGTAGCACGTCAATAAAGATGACAGACAAGTGGTTTATCCAATCATATGCGAGGATTTTTGATGAGGCCCAGCCTTCTGAAACACATCTCCAATGGAGCGATCCCAGATGGATGAGTGGAGCGAGGCGGAACCAAATTCATCTGGAGAGAGTCGGGTTACGTAGCCTGCTCCATCCAATCTAATCCATCCATCATCCTGACCCACCATCCCAAAGTGTTTGATATATTATAAATATTATTTCTTACAAATAGAGTTGTTCCGATTCCAACACCGGTATCCGAAATGCCGCTGTTACTTCCAAAAATGCAGGTAACGCACCGATACCGCGTGATATAGAAACGGGACGCTGCTGCTTCCCAGTTAGCTCCGTTAGCTCTGCTTCAATCAGTTCCTCTTCGCTGCTCTGAAAGCCAACACCGGCATCTACTGTTTTTATAGCTGTGAAGAAGAAGCTGAGGTTGTCCAGCATTGGCGTTGCCAGGTTCAACAGCAGCAACCTTATAAAGCGTCTGAAGATGCACGATGAAACTGTTCTCCCCGAACTTTAAGAGACAGCGAGGGAACGCTTTCATGCAGCCAGTCGGCTTTAATACTGACATCTGGACCTCCGACGTGTCCCAGGGATCATTTATTCAGAGGTTTCTTTTTCATTTATGACTGACTGTCTGCAAGGTTTTACCTGAGCCATACAACAATGATAGCAATTATATCACATCCATACAGGTGTTAGCTGTTAAAAGACGTACCGGCATCAGCCCAGGTTTCGGAATTGGTATCGAGAAATAAAAAATGGTACTTAAAAACAGGAGCTTTAAATGAACGTGTGAAACATTTCTGTCCTGCAGGCAACAGGTGAGTGAGAGCTAACACCTGGCTCAGCAGATACAGCCCATCTCCAGAAGTATAAAATCCCTGTTTTGCTGTTTTGCTGCTGTCTGAGTTGTTGCATGTGTTAAATGAGTCTGCAGCCTGACTGCTGTTCTCTGTGTCGCTGCAGTGATGGACGTTACAGATGTCGCCCACGGCAAAACAGACGACGAGGACAAACAGCATTTCATCCCTTTTCAGCAGTGAGTCTTTTGATGCTGTCACACTTCCTCTGCTGCTGTTTACAGCCTCAACCTTGGTTGGTTTTTTTTATTTTTTCCAGCGACACAATTGGGCAGAATTAACGGGGAACATTCGGAATAGGACTCGTGCTGCTGTATTTGCTTACTGCGCTCCCTCACGTCTTTTTTCTCTCAAGGATGCACTTCGAATATTTCCTCCAGTGCTGCGTTTCAAGGACAAATATGAAAACTTTTTTTTTTCCAATAGCGAGTGTTAGCGTTTGTCAAAGGCACACGGCTTCAAGGCCACGTTTTCACAGCAGCACCTGCTCAGCGGGGGGATGAGGACGGTGATACGGGGAGTCTAGATGGAGGAACCCCTAAAAATATCTCGACTGAGTCTCGACATCTAAACCAAATTTCTCTGAGGTTTAACGCTCGTTGTCTCTCGTCACCGTGTCACAGTTCGCTCAGCGAGAGACGAGAGCAGGTTTCTGTGGGATTTTCTAAGGACTCATCAAATGTTGGGATGATTTCTTTTCATTTAAACATTTAAAGTGGATTTTTACGTCATTTCTCTAAGTAAAAATGCGAAGTCTTTTGCTGTGCACTAAATCCAGACTTTTCTGTTTGCTCATGTTTGGTGTTTCCCTCCGCCGAAGTGACTAAAACTTTCCTGGATATGCAATTTTCTGCTCTCCAGCGCGTTTCCTTTACAAAAAGACAAATGAACCGCAGAACGAGCTTTCCAGCCATGACAAATTAATTTATATTTCATTAACAGAGTGACTTATTTCCCGCTGGATAATTACAAATTAATGACAAAAAGGTCACACTTAATGAATTTTCTGATGAACAATGAACAGCGTATATCTGTAACAAGTGTGTATTTTCTCAGCTTGAAATAACAACAAAAAAGCTGATATTTTTATTCAGCAGTGTTTCTGAAACTCATAAAACATTCAGTGCAATCATCACATCAGTCCACACAATTCTGTCTGACTCTTAATTTGTCCTCCAAAAGGCCGTCAAAGCGTTTTTACTTGAGAGTCGGGAAGTAAATATCATCAGTGGATTCATCGCTGCCCCCAAAATGACACGTCGGCTTATAAATCCTGGCGATTATCTGAGAAACTGTGGCATCAAAGTCTGCTGACATTTCCTTTCTGTATTTATGTCTCATTTAGAGGCCGAACAGAATAGTCCAGTGTTCCCTGCAGCCGCGACTCAAATCAAATGCCAGTTTCATCTGATCGTCTGCAGTGTTGACCCTCATTCACAGAAACTCTCAGTCGTAGGTCTCGGTCTCCTAGTTACCACAACATCACCAGACTCCCTTAACAAATGTAGTGATTTTAAGAGTTGTTTCATGAGGAGAAACTGAACAAACCTTGTGAAACTGTGTCTCTGACAGATTCTAACTCGTTGTGTCCTTGTTGTAAATTCAGCATTAAATCAGAAGCTGAAGTTGTTTGTCTCCTTGTACAAAGTGTCAGTTTGTGGCAGCATGTCTGTACCAGCCTGTCTGCTTCTGTGTCTAAAGTGCTAAAGTCTTACCTGCCAACACTGATCAGCTGTTTGAACACACTGTTTACACTGATGTCACCATTTACACTCCATTTATGAAAGAAGAAACATGTTATTGATCTAAACATGTCACATTTTACAAAGACACTAAACAGTAACAATATAGGCGCCTTCTTGGAGAAAGTCACCAGACTCCCTTGAAAAATTGTTCAATTTAGTGAGTTTTTGAGTTAGAAGAAGCTTTATAAACTTTGTGAAACGCTGTCTCTGACAAACTCTTCATTATTAATGCTTTCTTGTAAATTCGGCATAAAATGTTAAACAGTCTGGATTTAATACACGGCCTCCAGATACACAACGCAGAAGACTTCTTATTTTAAATTAGAGAAATGACGTAAAAATCCACTTTAAATGTTTAAATGAAAAGAAATCATCCCAACATTTGATGAGTCCTTAAAAAAATCCCACAAAAACCTTGCTTTATAAACTTTGTTAAACGTTGTCTCTGACAAACTCTTCATTATTAAGGCTTTCTTGTAAATTCGGCATAAAATGTTAAACAATTAGTCGTTTCTTCCTTGTAGAAACTGTTGGTTTGTCGCAGCTAAATCTTCTCTGACCTGCCAACATTGATCAGCTGTTTGAACACACTGTTTACACTGATGTCACCATTTACACTCCATTTATGAAAGAAGAAACATGTTATTGATCTAAACATGTCACATTTTACAAAGACACTAAACAGTAACAATATAGGCTCCTTCTTGGAGAAAGTCACCAGACTCCCTTGAAAAAACACTCAATTTAGTGAGTTGTTGAGTTGGAGACACTTTATAAACTCTGTGAAACTCTGTCTCTGACTCATTCTGCATTATTTGGACCTTCTTGTAAATTCGGCAAATATTTTATATTAAGTTCTTCCTTTTTTTTGTCCAAAAACATTGTGTGATCACTCAGGACGCATCGTACTGCCTGATCTGAACAGGGCCTTAGAGGAAAGCACCGTTTTATATATGATATATATATGTGATGTATTTGTGTGCAGTGCATTTGAATTCTGCACGGAAGCACCAAGAAATTCATTTTACTGTAGTGGGTGGGAGAAAATTAAGTGTGGATTTGAGAAGTGCACAGTGTTTGAGAGGCACGATCTTCATCCGCCAGAGAGAAACTGAAGAAATCCAACGTGGGTCTTTGATCAAATTTAGCCACTTCTGATTACACACATGAGCACTTTGCAAAGCTCGGCGCAGCACTCACACTGTGTTACTTTGCTCTCTGGTAGTCACTCGAGGTAAATTGGGATGTGGGGAGGCATAATGGTGCAGTGTGCATTAAGAGATTCAGGGAGCCTCGCGTCGCCTTCGCTGCTCCTCTGTCCGTTCGTCTGTCACCTGTCAGGGGCCGGAGGCTGATCTCGTCTTCCCTTTTCCCGATGTTTCTCTCCCAGGATCGCCATGGAGACGTACATCCGTCAGAGGCAGCTCATCATGTCTCCGCTCATCCCGTCTCGAGTCATCGAGAGAACGAGCCGCTCACTGCTGTCTTCAACAAAGTCATCGCTACACGGGAGGTCAATCACAAAGGCCAGGGTAAAACGAAGCGCTCGCAGACAGGCTGCTCCCCTGCGATTTCCAAGGGTCTCTCCAAATTGACCTTTGTTGTTTTGAGGGGAATAAATGATGTGTGAGAAGTCTCCAGGCTGCGTCCTCACGGTGTCTGCCTCATTGAATTTCGTTGCATGTTTGCTTGCAGGGCTGTTCGTGACCCTGAAGCTGCTCCCGGGAGACCTCGGCCAAGTCAGGAAGGACTACCCCCACTTTGTAGACCGCAGCACGGCCATCGTCAGGAAGATGGGCTTTCCAGAAATCATCCTCCCAGGTGGGTTGAAGCCTTTGTTGCTAGGCATCGCTCCACATACGCCTCGGTCATGTTCATTTTAATTGCTTACAAAAGCGTGAGAGGCGTGCATAAGATCTGAGAGCGCTCACGTGACGGCGTCTTGTTCTTCCTGCAGGAAACGTGAGGAATGATATTTACGTGACCCTGCTGCAGGGGGAGTTCGACCGTGGTAAAAAGAAGACCCCGAAAAACGTTGAGGTCATACTGAGTGTGCACGATGACGAGGGCAACCCCATGGAGGTAAAACAGACGGGAAATACAACAAATGATCCGTATGTTTAATCTAACATGACTCACTGTGCCACCGTCCTCTTTTAACTTTTGTAAATCTGCTGTTAGTATCGTACTGTTGGAGAGCAGCGACACATACAGTCCCCAAATCACGAAACCAAAATGTGACATGTGAAATTTACCTTCCAAAAACCACATGAACAACATCTGACAAAAAACAAATATGAAACATCTGACGAAAATATATGTACAACATCTCAAAACCACACGTTAAACGTCCAAAGAACATGTGACATGTCTGAAATCAGTGTCCCTCCAAATGCTTCACGTGTGAAGCGACTAAAATCAGAAACTTCTGAATGCTTCACATCCAAAACCTTCAAAAAATCAAAAGCACTTCCGATTTTCTTCAAATTCGAAACATCTAAAACGACGTGTGCCTCCGAATGTCTCGAAATGTCCAGAAACTTATAGCCCAAACCAAAGATAAACACTAAAATCATATATATGGAGTCGATATAAGCCAGACTGAATAAAAGGGTTTTTAGTTTACGTTTAAAAACAGAATAATTTCCAGCTCGTCTCAGATCTACTGTGAGGATGTGATGGTGACGACTGGAAGCAGCATCGCTAAATGTTTTAGTTCTGCTCTTTTGAAAAAGCTGAAGAAGAAGAAGAGAAGATCCAGGAGGCCGTCCTGCTCCGTACAGCAGAAGCATCTCTGAGCCCGTCGGGTGCAAGAAGGCCACGTCGAGCTTTATCAACAAATAAAGGAATTTAAAATCAATACGGAACACAGAGAGCTTATTCTTCTGAGACCGACTGCGAGCATCGTCTCTGTGTGCTGAGACCGAGTTACAAACGCATCACAGGGCGAATACATATTGTTCCTGTTATCTTCTCTAACCTCCTTCCTTCTCTCTCGACAGAGAGCCATATTTCCCGGCGCCGGCTACGACGGCATCACCGAGTACAAGTCCGTCATCTACTACCAGGTGAAGCAGCCGTGCTGGAACGAGACAGTCAAGGTGAGCTGAAGTCGAGGACCCACGTGAGCTCCGTAACGCCGTATCTCATGTTCGCTAATGAGTTTCTTCATGTGGATTTACTGTAGCTCCATGCAACGGAAGATATCGGCACAGAATGTGCTGCTCATGCTGATAGCGTTTCCTCCGCACGTATAATCCTGTATTCACTCCCCATAATGCTGCTGACTTTCCTTTTGCTCCACGCAAGGTGACAATCCCCATCGAAGACGTGTGTCGGTGCCACCTGAGGGTGATGTTCAGGCACAGATCCTCTCAGGACTGTGAGTGATACCGCCTTTATTTGTATGACAAACACCTGCATGTAATCCCGCCGCCGTGTTAACCACAGCTCGTCCTCCCTCCTGTGTTTCCTTCAGCCCGGGACAAGTCGGAGAAGCCGTTCGGGATGGCCTTCGTCCGGCTAATGAGAGGAGACGGGACCACGCTCAAAGATGGCCGGCATGAACTTGTCGTCTATAAGGTACCGACGCACGGCCAGGGTTTCGTGTTTTTATTCTGTACGAAACCTAATTCACTTTATTTTTAAATAAGGAGATTGTTTTTTATCTAATTACACAGAAAAAATATGTCTTGAGTAGCTGACAGTGGCTGGATGGATTATGCATGAGTCTCCCCCCAATCAATACATATGAAATTAGATCTCGGTCGATCAATACGCTCCGTGATTTATTCCCCGTTTTATGAATTTCCTAGGTGGATGTGAAGAAGCCGGAGGACGCGAAGGTTTATCTCACCTTGCCGGCGACTTGGGCCGAGGTGGAGGAGAAGGAGAAGCAGGCGGGGAAGCCGTTCCACCATTCAGGAGTGATTCCTGTGACCAAAGACAGCTTCCAGCTCGCCACGCTCACCTGCTCCACCAAGCTCACGCAGAACGGTAACACAGGGCGCCGCTTTCCAGCCTGCGATAATGAAAAGACGTCCTGTCACCGGTCGGCTTTAAGACATGAGACAGTGCCACCGATTGCTGGGAAATTAATTAAACCGACCTGTGTTGCTAATATTTTGCTGATGTGTTGATGTTGATTGATGTCGATCTAATTAGGTTTATATTGAAATTTCAGACGTTTAACGCAATTATCTCCGGAGAGGCTGCCGCTCAGTGAACACTGGCTGAACTTTAAGGTCACAACGTAAACATGCAGAGAAATTTACTGTGTGTAACATTAATGTTGAATAATCAGGCGACCAGCAGGTGGATCATATCTCACCTTTTACTTCTAACGAGACAAGAAATACTGCAAGAATTAAAGCTCCACTGTGTCGTGTTTTAAGTAATTTATTACCTCAAATCAGCGTCTTCATTCATAAATAAGTCCTCATTGGTGTAAAATGATCTCTGCCAACAATCTCACTTCTCCTCCTGAGGGAAGAATCACACATTGTGACGTGAAGCAGGAAGTTGGGCGTGAAGAGAAGCAGGGCAGTTTCTGCTTTGCTCCCAAAATCCTCTTCCCGTTTAACATTGGGGCTTATGGGGCAGTTGCTGGAGTTTGTGTCGGTTAGACGCAGATAATTCAAAAACCGTACATCCTCCCGATAAAGTGGACACGTTGCCAGACAGAAGACAAGTGTGGCTACGTTCTTGGAAAATATCACTATTGTAGTGTGAAATCTGTGGCTAGGATCGTCATCTAAAGAAACATTTTCGGAGAGTTTTTTCAGACTCCCCCACTCTGCCAGTTGGTGCTGCGCGAACATTCCGCAATACACACACATTGAAAATCCTGAATTTTTTCGAAATCGCTCACGATCGATTAAGGGTCGCCGTTCAAAAACTAAACATCGTAGAAAGAAAGTTCAAATACAACTCAAATAGATAAGACTTGTGCCTACATTTTAAAGTTTGAATGGTGTCTCTAGGTCAAAGTATGCCAGAGCAGGAGATGTTTGAAAAACGTCGATGATTTGCGACTTTTTTGACCCCGTCCCATTCATTCCTTATGGGAAGTTTTTCATACGGAGGCTTCCATGTCCTTCCGCTCTATAAAAAACGATGAACTGGTGAGAGGGACAAAAAGCTCTACGTGGTACAGATAAGGCTAAAGGCGTTTGCACTCAGAGCCAGCGTGACTGTGGAACGGAGAAGGAGCTTAGCCAGACGCGCTCGTCAGCTGCAGTTTGAAGTTTGTTTGAAATAATGTACCTCATCACCCGAAACTAAACTTGATGAAGTGCTGTTTGAAGACATGTTGTTGTCACAGCTTCTTGAATCTTGACACATCCCGCCTGCCGTAGTTCCAACAGGCTGCAACGCACGTTTGAAAACGCGAGGCGCTAGAGAGCAGGATTCGTTTGGATGCAGAATAACATTTAACCACTAGATGGGAGAAGTAATTTCACAGTGTTCGAGTACGAGCAGCTTTTTTTTTGTAAAAACATCTGGATCGGTCAGAATCTACAGGGTGCAGAGAGTCATGAGGATAACTGCTAAATAAATCATGTTCATTTGACCCCATGAATAAAACATGTTAATAGCAGTCTAATTTCGAAGTAGAGATGATTTCAGTCCTGATCTCGCTGTTCCTGGTGGAGCCTGGGTCAGATCGGCGTGAACTTCATGAACTGTTTTCACGGCGTTCATGTGTCTCAGCTGTCCGACTTCCTGTCGCTGGTCAACGACTGTAAGAGTTCAGATTACAAGGCAGGAGTTTGGAGTAAAGCAGCTGTCCTCCTGATGAATCCAGAGCTCCATCAGAGCCGTCGAATTCAGAAGCTGAACATTAGATTGTGTCTCCTCCTTAGATTATAAATTCTGTGTTATTATAAAAGGTAACTGATAAAAAAATTATTGAGCGAACCCTCTGAACCCTCTTGTCTCTGTGCTGATGTTTCTCCAGTGGATTTACTGGGCCTGCTGAACTGGAGGTCAAACCCTGAAGATCTGGACCAGAGCCTGCAGAGGCTGATGGAGGTGGAGGGAGGGGAGATCGTCAAAGTGAGTGCTCTTGGCATCACGAATGCCGCCACACTAAATATGTAATGAGCTGCTATATTTGATAGATGTTGTATAACATCCTTTTTAATGCCACTCTTCGTCTGTTTTTCTGCAGTTTCTCCAGGACACTCTGGACGCCCTGTTTAACATCATGATGGAGACCTCAGAGAAGGACACCTACGACACGCCGGTGTTCAACGCCTTGGTGAGCATGTGTCCAGGCCATAGTGTCAACGAGAGATAATATTCAACTTCTTCTGTCACTTTTCAGGCGTACAACCGAGTGCAACACTCTGAAAGCCTCCCAGGAGAGACTCTCTGATAATGTGCACTGTGACACCCATATTTAACAATCTCTCCGTCTCGATGATGTCTGAACTCCACCTTCAAGTGTCGCTTGAGACGACTACAATACACGTGGTCAGACATCATATTGTGATATTGTACAAGCTGGTTCTGGTTAGAGGTGAATCTGAGAGCAACACTGTGCAACAACAAACAAATGTAAAGCATCGAGGTATGAGGTAACATTTGCATCAGCAGTTACATCATACAGTTTGATACAGCGTTAGGAGGGTGAACAGTAAACAGTGACGCTGATATCAGTTCATGCAAAGTCTGGAAAAATACTTAAAGGGATATTCCGGTGTAAGTTTAATCCATGGTCTAACACACCTGGACACCGAGTGAGACTCCCCTCAAGAGGTCAAGTTAGCTGACCGCTAGCTTAGCTAGTTTTAGCAACCTCAGAAAAGACCGCACGATAACAATACACTGCAGCTTATGTCTCCAACTAGAAACCGCCATCAAAAAGCCACAATTAATGGTGAGAACAGCAGCAAACTTCAGCAACAGTACATGTACAGTCCCAGCACACAGTACGAAGCATCAAACATCTGCTAGCTTTGCTGGATTTGTATTAAAAACACAGCACAACTCACCCTCTCCTCCAGCAGCCTGCCTGTGTGGGGAAGCCCTGACGAGTCGATTACCGAGTGCAGTAGATTTCTGCAGCTCAAGGATGAAAATGTCTGATTATTACTCCATTACTTCCCTTATTTTCCCTGTCAGCTCTCGATAATAAGAACTGAGCATCCCATGGAGTAATAATCAGACATTTTCATCCTTGAGCTGCGAAAATCTGCTGCACTCAGTAATCGACTCGTCAGCTTCCCCACACAGGCAGGCTGCTGGAGGAGAGGTGAGTTGTGCTGTGTTTTTAATACAAATCCGGCAAAGCTAGCAGATGTTTGATGCTTCGTACTGTGTGCTGGGACTGTACATGTACTGTTGCTGAAGTTTGCTGCTGTTCTCACCATTAATTGTGGCTTTTTGATGGCGGTTTCTAGTTGGAGACATAAGCTGCAGTGTATTGTTATTGATGCGGTCTTTTCTGAGGTTGCTAAAACTAGCTAAGCTAACGGTCAGCTAACTTGACCTCTTGAGGGGAGTCTTACTCAATGTCACAGTATGTTAGACCATGGATTAAACTTACACCAGAATATCCCTTTAATTTTAAGAGTTACATTGTCAAGGTGAAGAATACGCTTGAATTTGAATATCAATTCAATCACTTTCATGAACCAGAAATCTTTAAGTACATGAAATTAAACAATCCCGTCGTCATATTTGTATGTATAAGTTTAGGCTGGTCACTTACTTTAAGGTCTTTTAACGTCATTTTGTTCCCCTTCTCATTTCTAACCAGGTGTTTGTCATTACTCTCATTGGTGACATCAAGTTCCAGCACTTCAACCCGGTCCTGGAAACCTACATCAACAAGCACTTCAGTGCCACTCTGGCGTACATGTGAGTCTCCGTCCTGTGTTTCCCACCTTTGCTCGCTTCACGCCGTTTATTTTTTTTTGCTCCTCACATCCACCTACACCCAAATTACCAGCCGACCTCCTCCACACCTGACTCATTCACTTTCTCAGGAAGCTGACCCGGGTGCTCAACTACTACGTGGGCCACGCCGAGGAGCCCGGCCTGACCGAGAGGCTCTACGCTGCACTCAAAGCTCTCAAGTACCTGTTCAGGTTTATTGTGCAGTCGCGGGTGCTCTATCTCAGGTACGCTGCCTCACACCTGTCAGCGCCTCGCTCTCAGAGTCTCAGGATGAGTGAGTCTGATGCAGCCTCGGCCTTGTTTTTCAGATTCTATGGGAACAGTGAGGACGGGGACGCTTTCCTCAACTCCATCCGAACCCTGTTCCTGTCCTTCAACACGCTGATGGACAGACCTCTGGATGAGGGCGTGAAGATAAAGGTAAACGGGAGGGAACTGATGATTCAGGCAGCTGTTTTATAACGAGTGAAATCATCCTGTTCAGAACGGACCTTTGTTTCTGCTTCGTGCAGCTTTCTTGAGAACCACTCATCCAAACTGCTTCACACTCCACACCGACTGTGTTGTGTTATTAAAACACAAAACTCAAATTAGAAGACGCTTCGTTAGGTAGAAGAGGCACCGCTGAGAAGGAGGGTCAACCTTCTCTCTACACGATTCCATTCGTCAATTAATGTAACAGCTAAACTATCGATTATCCCACATATTATTAAAGCATTACTCGATTAAAAACACTGTGGAATTATTTCTCCCATCTCGTGGTTAAATGTTATTCTGCATCCAAACGAATACTGCTCTCTAGCGCCTCGCGTTTTCGAACGTGCGTTGCAGCCTGTTGGAACTACGGCAGACGGGATGTGTCAAGATTCAAGAAGCTGTGACAACAACGTGTCTTCAAACAGCACTTCATCAAGTTTAGTTTCGGGTGATGAGGTACGTTATTTCAAACAGACTTCAAACTGCAGCTGACGAGCGCGTCTGGCTAAGCTCCTTCTCCGTTCCACAGTCACGCTGGCTCTGAGTGAAAACGCCTTTAGCCTTATCTGTACCACGTAGAGCTTTTTGTCCCTCTCACCAGTTCATCGTTTTTTATAGAGCGGAAGGACATGGAAGCCTCCGTATGAAAAACTTCCCATAAGGAATGAATGGGACGGGGTCAAAAAAGTCGCAAAATCATCGACGTTTTTCAAACATCTCCTGCTCTGGCATACTTTGACCTAGAGACACCATTCAAACTTTAAAATGTAGGCACAAGTCTTATCTATTTGAGTTGAATTTGAACTTTCTTTCTACGATGTTTAGTTTTTGAACGGTGACCCTTAATTGATCGTGAGTGATTTCGAAAAAATTCAGGATTTTCAATGAGTGTGTATTGCAGAATGTTCGCGCAGCACCAACTGGCAGAGTGGGGGAGCCTGAAAAAAACTCTCCGAAAATGTTTCTTTAGATGACGATCCTAGCCACAGATTTCACACTACAATAGTGATATTTTCCAAGAACGTAGCCACACTTGTCTTCTGTCTGGCAACGTGTCCACTTTATCGGGAGGATGTACGGTTTTTGAATTATCTGCGTCTAACCGACACAAACTCCAGCAACTGCCCCATAAGCCCCAATGTTAAACGGGAAGAGGATTTTGGGAGAAAAGCAGAAACTGCCCTGCTTCTCTTCACGCCCAACTTCCTGCTTCACGTCACAATGTGTGATTCTTCCCTCAGGAGGAGAAGTGAGATTGTTGGCAGAGATCATTTTACACCAATGAGGACTTATTTATGAATGAAGACGCTGATTTGAGGTCATAAATTACTTAAAACACGACACAGTGGACCTTTAATGAAACAGTTAATTTACCGTAAAACAAATAACAAAAACGTCATTAACGTTACAATATTTTAATCAATAATCTAATTTCTTCCACTGTGTTCTGATAACAGAGCCTGTTATTCAGATGCTTTCTCTGAACCGGATCAGTACTTCAACAGTCCTCGTGTCTTCGTGCTGATGAAAGTCAGGTGAAGTTTAAAGCTTCACAGCAAAACAACAAACAAAAAAGAAAATCACCATAATGTGGCTCCACACGGCTCGTCAGGTGGTGAAATCCGAGTCTCCAGAAGCCCCGAGATCCCGACCTGATTAGAGAAGATGTTATTTACACCCTCGACGTGAGGCCGACCCACTTCAGACGGGGCGCCGGCTCACACAGCTTAGCATTTAAAGTGAAGGTTTCAGCTTAAAAAATGGCGTAAATAACATGTTTTCAAATCAATTAGGGAGCTCGGGCCGCCTGCAGCCTCGCCCCCGCTGCTGAGCAGAGCGCCGCTCGCCTGTTTATTCAGTTTATTAATGCTGAATGTTTCATGTGTCCAAATTACAGCAAATACAAAACTACACTTTGAAGGCTGCACGATTAAAGGTGCACGGTGACACAACGACGTTCGCTTGTGAATGCACCTTTTAATCAGAATATTATTAAAATCACAAGCTGCTGAAGGTAAAATGTGACAAACATCATCATAATGTCTGTCAAATGAAGGCAGAGATGGAAGAAAACATGTTTGTTTGACCCCAACAAGTCTCTTAATCAGGATTTTAATTGTTTTGATGCAAAAAAAAAGCTAATTCACACAAATCGTGACTCGTACCACAATCACATTCTGTCATAATACATGTTCTGCTGAACGCCCTTGGGCCCGCGGCAACACGTCCTCCGAGTGCGGAGCAGATCAGATGAGTGGTTTCTGAGATATGCAAAGGACGACAAAGGAGACTTCTTCCTTTGTAGTCGGATTGAACTGAAAATCATGTTTGAATTTTGGCGAATCGATCATTTTCCGAGCTTGAAAGCAAAAGTAAAAAAAAGAAGAAGCATCCAGTCGGCCCCGTGTGAAGATGCTGCTTTGTATTTGCAGTCTTGGCATTTGTCGGCGTTGCATGTGAAGTGGTCCTGCTGTGAAAATTAGTTACGCCGGTATGGAAGTTTTTACAGTATAAAGGTCCACAAATTAACTGCAAAGTGAGTGTGTTGTCCCTGTTGGCAGCCTCAGGAAGCTTCTCTTGTGCTGAAGTATGAAAACCCTCCCCGAGCTGCAGCCTGATGATTCTTTGCTTTTCACAGGGAGCAATATTGAAATACCTCCCCAGCATCATTAATGACATCCAGACGGTGTTTGATCCCGTGGAGCTCAGGTAACTCTCCGCTGGGGTTTTGCACGGCAGGAAATGATAATTGCCTGTCTCAGAGCAAATTATCATATTTACTTCTGAGCAAAGAAAAGGCTTTATTCTCACTTCTTGCCGCTGTAAAAATCAACCTGTAACGTGTTTCCTCTCATTAGCCTCCGTGGCAATAATCACCAGATGTGAGTCATGAAAAGCAGCGAGATGATCACAGCTGTGTTCTCTGTTCTCAGCGTTCTCCTCGCCAAGTTCATCGAGAGCATTCCCGACTCGCAGCTCGTGCGTCAGAAGCTGGGCTGCATGTGTAAGATGGTGGAGAGTGACCTTTTCAGGCAGCCAGGTAGGAGTCCTCCAGGCTTTAAAATCACATAATGACTTTTTACACAAGATGAAGTAGGAGGAGGAGGAAAAAACCCACAGCATCACTCCAACACACACGTCTGTCAGGTCAGGTCCATTAAAAAGGAAATGTGCTTTGTGATCCGGTGAGCAGTGAGTGTTTCTCCGCTCTGTCGCCGCAGACTGCCGAGATGTGCTGCTGCCGCTCGTCACCGACCAGCTGAGCGGCCAGCTGGACGACCACTCCTGCAAACCCGACCACGAGGCCTGCGTGCAGCTGCTCAGCACCGTGTTGGACAACCTGGACCGCAAGGACGTGGTGAGGAGTCGGGTTCACACACAGGTTATAAATTAAAGGGATATTCCGGTGTGAGTTTAATCCATGGTCTAACACACCGTGACACCGAGTAAGACTCCCCCTCGAGAGGTCAAGTTAGCTGACCGCTAGCTTAGCTAGTTTTAGCAACCTCAGAAAAGACCGCACGATAACAACACACTGCAGCTTATGTCTCCAACTAGAAACCGCCATCAAAAAGCCACAATTAATGGTGAGAACAGCAGCAAACTTCAGCAACAGTACATGTACAGTCCCAGCACACAGTACGAAGCATCAAACATCTGCTAGCTTTGCTGGATTTGTATTAAAAACACAGCACAGCTCACCCTCTCCTCCAGCAGCCTGCCTGTGTGGGGAAGCCCTGACGAGTCGATTACCGAGTGCAGTAGATTTCTGCAGCTCAAGGATGAAAATGTCTGATTATTACTCCATTACTTCCCTTATTTTCCCTGTCAGCTCTCGATAATAAGAACTGAGCGTTCCATGGAGTAATAATCAGACATTTTCATCCTTGAGCTGCAGAAATCTACTGCACTCGGTAAGTCGACTCGTCAGGGCTTCCCCACACAGGCAGGCTGCTGGAGGAGAGGTGAGTTGTGCTGTGTTTTTAATACAAATCCGGCAAAGCTAGCAGATGTTTGATGCTTCGTACTGTGTGCTGGGACTGTACATGTACTGTTGCTGAAGTTTGCTGCTGTTCTCACCATTAATTGTGGCTTTTTGATGGCGGTTTCTAGTTGGAGACATAAGCTGCAGTGTATTGTTATCGTGCGGTCTTTTCTGAGGTTGCTAAAACTAGCTAAGCTAGCGGTCAGCTAACTTGGCCTCTCAAGGGGAGTCTTACTCAAGTGTCACGGTGTGTTAGACCCTGGATTAAACTTACACCGGAATATCCCTTTAAAGGGTCGGTGCGCATGAAAACAATCACATCTAGTCAGAAAGAGATGGTGGATCCGAGCAGCTGAAATGAGTTTCCTGTAAGAGCTCAGAGCTCCGTAGAGGCCCGGGAGTAAAAAGTGCTGCTGTTTTGCATTAAAAGGAGCCAGTCGAGGTGATCCTGAGCCTCTATTTAGAAGTTTTATGGGCATGTCCGACTGGAAGGAAGCCCGGGGGCAGACCCAGAGCGAGCTGGAGGGATTACACATCCCATCTGGCCTGGTAGCATCTAGTCGTCTTCCCCTGTAGGAGCTGGAGGAAGTCGCTAAAAGAGAGAAGCGACTGAGCTTTCACCGTGACCGAACCCCTGAAACACGCTCCGAACTGAACGGATGGATGGATATGTGGAACATCGAGTCACGCAGACAGCGTGGGGTTTATTTATCCAGGTTTTTCACATATCCGTCTCTGTGGTTTTCTGCTAACGCCCAAATACAATGGATGTGAACGGAATTCATCTGTGACGCTCACAGAGATTCAACACTGACAGCAACAGGATGAAATTCTCAGTGATCTCAGCTTTCTGAAGCCGGAGGTGGAATCGTTTTGGTTTGACTGAACAATACGAGATGTCAGAGTAACGTTAATAATATGTGAGCAGTTAACGAGAACTACTTGCTAATTAATTACTCATTAATGAGTAGCTCCTACATAAATGAGATTTAATGATTATATATTAGATAATGATGAGTTACAGGGAGATACTAAATTAATAATCATCAGGTAATGATTCACATCATACTGAGTAGGTACACAACAGACTCCTTCATTACTTATTACTTACTGTCTGTTTAGCGTTGAGTGTTTGGCATTTTTACTTGGATTATCAATAAAAAAGTGAATTAATTATATCCCCTTTCCACGAACATGAACCCAAGTGCTAGTTCTGTTTTTTTTTAGTTGGTTCAACCTGAGAACCGGTTTGCTTTCCCACGTAGAGTCACATCATTACGTGACTGTATACGTCTCTGGTTTACCGCCATCACTAGCAACAAATATGGCCGACTTTTTACACGTGTTGCTCCTGATCGTCGTGGACAGCGATGAACACATTTTGATTATTTTGAACACTGAATGTAAGCTGATAATGTTAGCCTTTGTAAACCTTAGTCTTCAGCTAGCTACAACTATGCTAGTACCGATCAATAGTGAAAATCTAAAAGAACTGGTGAAGTTATCGTGATCAAGGTCCAACTAAAACCTTATGACACCATTTTTAAAAACCAGAGCTGGTGTTGCATGTTCTGACTTATCCACGGACGCCAATTTGAAGCCAGTCGGCCATAGTTGTTCCTAGTAATTCTGGGAATTTGGAAACGCCTACAGTGACTGAACGATGTGATGAGCCGGTTCTTAAAAGGTTCAGGAACCTGTACTCGGCTCGCTTTGGTTTAAAAAGCGGTAGATAATCCCTCCCTTGAACCAGTTTTCCTCACAGACCAACAGTTCCCAAAGATCTGGTTTGAGAAAAAGGCACCGGCTCCGAACCAGCCCTCAAACTGCCTCGGTGGAAAAGGGGCATTCGTTATCAGCTGTAGTTTGTATCTTCGTTCTACTGAAAACAACTTTATTATCATCCACAGTAACTGGATCAGCGTCTCCGAAAGACACAGAGCTGTTGAATTTTTAAAACCTACTTTCAGAACTGTGAGCAGCACAAAGGAAAGTCCGTCCGACTCCACTGTGTGACACGGGAAGAGAAATCTCGGGTTACAAAACCAAAACAATCCCTAAAGAACTGAGAAAATAATAATGTTGTGGATGAACTGAGCATCTGTGTGTCGGCTGTTCTGTCTGTGCAGGGTCCGACCAGAGGCCACGTCCAGCTGATAATGGAGCGGCTCCTTCGCAGGGTGAACCGGACCGTCATCAGCATGGACCGATCGTCCCCCCTCATCGTAAGACGCACTGCGACGCTGCAGCTCACACCTGCAGCGTCTGTGTCAATATTCACACCGAGATATTAAATACAGCTTAGCAAAACACAAGGAATGTGAGCTGTGAATGCATTTTTTGCTAACAGCGTCTCCTCTGCTGCAGGGTCACTATCTCGCCTGCATGACGGCCATCCTGAAGCAAATGGACGACATGCATTACGCCCACTACATCAGCACCTTCAAGACCAGACAGGATATCATTGTAAGTGTCCCAGTTCCTCCGCTGTCGGCTACGTCCTGTCCCGAAACATCTCATCAATAACGGGCATAAAACCAGCCGGGCCACTTACGGCTCCTTAAGAGAATATTGATTATAGACATTTCATGGACGGACGTGATGAGGATGTCAGCGGGCCTCCATTAGGCGTGTCTGACACGCAGCGGCCTCGGATCTGCTGAGTTTGGTTAAAATGTGGGTCTTACTACAGTATTATTATATTTGGGTCACTCCGTGTCACAACTCACAATTCAGAACTTTTTTCAGTTAACGTCCCGTTCTTTTTTCTTCTCTTTGAAGTTCAGCCCTCTGAGATAAATTTCATCATTTTTGTGACGTCTAAAATAAGAGGTTTCATTCCAGTCGCTTCTTTTTTTTCCACTTGATTGGGTTGAAATTTGTCTTGAACGTCCGGGAGACCCCGAGGACGATTCTCAGTACACATTCATTTCACCGGCTGTCACAAAGTTTGAAATGGTGAAATAATATGTGTGTATCGAGCTAAAGAGCTAAAATTAAACATGCCAGTCTCCAGAACAGACTCATCGGGTATCAGACAAAAGATGGGAAACCTTGAAGTCACAGTACAAATATCTACACAGGTCCTTCACTCAACTTAATACAGAGAAATGTCCCACAAAGCAACGTTACAGGACCAAACAACAGTAACGTAGCAACTGTAACTGTCTTTGGTGACTTATATGAGGAAAATAATACTGCAGATATACGTGGAGAAGCGTCTGTCCTCCTGTCTGTCCTCCTGTCTGTCCTCCTGTCTGTCCCCTTGTCTGTCCTCCCGCCTGTCCCCCTGCCTGTCCTCCTGTCTGTCTGTCCTCCTGTCTGTCCTCCCGCCTGTCCCCCTGCCTGTCCTCCTGTCTGTCTGTCCTCCTGTCTGTCATCCTGTCTGTCCTCCTGCTGTCCTCCTGTCTGTCCCCCTGTCTGTCATCCTGTCTGTCCTCCTGTCTGTCCTCCTGTCTATCCTCCTGTCTGTCCTCCTGTCTGTCCTCCCGTCTGTCCTCCCGTCGGTCCTCTTGTCTGTCCTCCTGTCTGTCCTCCTGTCCATCCTCCTGTCTGTCCTCTTGTCTGTCCTCTTGTCTGTCCTCCTGTCTGTCCTCCCGTCTGTCCTCCTGTCTGTCCTCCCGTCTGTCCTCCCGTCGGTCCTCTTGTCTGTCCTCCTGCCTGTCCTCCTGTCTGTCCTCCTGTCTGTCCCCCTGTCTGTCCTCCCACCTGTCCTCCTGTCTATCCGCCTGTCTGTCCTCCTGCCTGTCCTCCCGTCTGTCCTCCCGTCTGTCCTCCTGACTGTCCTCCTGTCTGTCCTCCTGTCTGTCCTCCCGCCTGTCTGTCACCCTGTCTGTCCTCCTGTCTGTCTCCCTGTCTGTCCTCCTGTCTGTCTGTCTGACCAACACATTTATGCCAGAAAAACAGCGTCTGAGTACGTGGAGAAGCGTCTGTCCTCCTGTCTGTCCTCCTGTCTGTCCGCCTGTCTATCCTCCCGTCTGTTCTCCTGTCTGTTCTCCTGCCTGTCCTCCTGTCTGTCCTCCTGTCTGTTCTCCTGCCTGTCCTCCTGTCTGTCCCCCTGTCTGTCCTCCCACCTGTCCTCCCGTCTGTCTCCCTGTCTGTCCTCCCGCCTGTCCTCCCGTCTGTTCTCCTGTCTGTCCTCCTGTCTGTCCTCCCGTCTGTCTCCCTGTCTGTCCTCCTGTCTGTCCTCCCTGTTTGTCCTCCCGTTTGTCTTCCTGTCTGTCCTCCCGCCTGTCTGTCCTCCTGTCTGTCCTCCCGCCTGTCTGTCCTCCTGTCTGTCCTCCCATCTGTCTGTCCTCCTGTCTGTCCTCCTGCCTGTCCTCCTGTCTGTCATCCTGTCTGTCCTCCTGTCTGTCCTCCTGTCTGTCCTGTCTGTCCTCCTGTCTGTCCTCCCGTCTGTTCTCCTCTCTGTCCGCCTGTCTGTTCTCCCGTCTGTCTGTCCTCCTGTCTGTCCTCCCGCCTGTTCTCCTGTCTGTCCTGTCTGTCCTCCTGTCTATCCTCCTGTCTGTCCTCCTGTCTGTCCTCCTGTCTGTTCTCCTGTCTGTCCTCCTGTCTGTCCTCCTGTCTGTCCTCCTGTCTATCCTCCTGTCTGTCCTCCCGCCTGTTCTCCTGTCTGTCCTGTCTGTCCTCCTGTCTGTCCTCCTGTCTGTCCTCCTGCCTGTCCTCCTGTCTGTCCTCCTGCCTGTCTGTCCTCCCGTCTATCTTTCCTCCTGTCTGTCTTCCTGTCTGTCCTCCTGCCTGTCCCCTTGTCTGTCCTCCTGTCTGTCCTCCTGCCTGTCTGTCCTCCCGTCTATCTTTCCTCCTGTCTGTCTTCCTGTCTGTCCTCCCGTCTGTCCTCCCGTCTGTCCTCCCGTCTGTCTAACCAACACTTTTCTGCCAGAAAAACAGCATCTGTCAGCGGCAAAAAACTTAAACTCACCGAGTGTTTGTGATGAAAATAAATCACCGCGACTGTCAGACCTCCAGACCGAGACTTCGGTGAACTTTCCCCCAGAAGACAAACTCCGTCCCCGAGAGTTAGACAGCGTCACAAAAAATACCAAAGGGCCAAACTTGTGATTTACTAAAAACGTACTTGAAGAACAGCTGAAGGTCTCGTGATTTAGATGAATTTTTTATTATCTCTTCATGTAAATCAGAGACATTGAGTGGGAGCGCCTCAGCGAGTTTACATGTAATGACCCGTTTCTTAAAAGCGACGGCGTGCAGTAAAGATTTCATTCTTCTCCCTCCTCCCTCAGGACTTCCTCATGGAGACGTTCATCATGTTCAAGGACCTCATGGGGAACGTGTTCCCGGCCGACTGGATGATCATGAACCTGGTGCAGATGCAGGTCTTCCTCAGAGCCATCAACCAGTACTCGGACGTCCTCAACATGTACTTCCTGGACCAGGCGCATTTTCAGCTGCAGGTGCGTCGCTCGCTCGCTCGCTCGCTCGCTCGTCACCTCGGTAGAGGTCACATTTCTTATTAATCACAAAATCAAACGCCTGTGTTATGAGAAGGTAATTAGGGTATTAATATTTGAGAACCCTGCTCTGCTCCCCTCGCAGCTGTGGAATAACTACTTTCATTTGACTGTGGCGTTCCTCACCCACAAGACACTGCAGCTGGAGTCGTTCTCTCAAGAGAAACGGAATAAGATTCTGAACAAGTGAGATCATCCACAATTCATCAAAAAGATTATTTAAATAGAGAGAACTTCATTTAACACGTCTTTGATTTCACATTTGCCACAGATACGGAGACATGAGGAAGACGGTCGGCTTTAAGATCAGAGACATGTGGTACAATCTGGGTGAGTGCGATGATGATGATGATGCCGCTGTTATCAGAGAGTTTGTGGGACGGTTTATTCAGTGCCTTCCAGTAATGCGAGGGGAATAACAAGACAATATTTTATATTGTCCGGTTTCACGGAGTCTTGTTGTTTTGTTTACCACGTTATTAGATCCGTCCCGTGTTTGTTGAGAAATGAAGAGGCAGCTTATTGCCTTCTCAAATCAGATATCTCTGTGTGGTAATGTTTTGCGCTCCCTCAGGCCCCCACAAAATGAAGTTCATCCCGGCGATGGTCGGGCCCATCCTGGAGGTCACGCTGGTGCCCGAGCCCGAGCTGAGGAAAGCCACCATCCCCATCTTCTTCGATATGATGCAGTGTGAGCACAACTTCAGCCCCGGACGCACGTTTGAAACGGTACAAAAAAAAAAACGATTTTCAGAACTTCACTTTGCACTTTGGTGTTTTTTTGTTTTGAGTCGAGCGAAAGCAGCTCCCGGCTAAATATGACATTTGAGATGTGTACGATGGTGTGATTTTTAATTCCCTTCTTATCTATTGCAGTTTGAGAACGAGCTGATAACAAAATTGGATCAAGAGGTAGAAGGAGGCCGAGGGGATGAGCAGTACAAAGTCCTCCTGGAGAAAACGTAAGGCGGAGGAGCAGATCAAACGCAAACTACTTCTTTTATTCTGAAAGTTGTTTTAGCATTACGGCGCGCCGCCGATGAAAAATCCATCGACTCCGTGTGATAGAGAATTCACACAGGATTGCTTCTGAAATACAACAACGCTCTTTCAGATTGTGTTTTTGAAGAAGTCCTCGAGGAGCCAGAAGGACACGAACGTCTGTTAGAATCCTAAGCAACCTGTAATCAATAGAAACCCCTCGGAGGAACCGTGCACCATCCCAAACTATCTCGAAAACAGATTTTAATGGTCTGACTTTGGCAAACTGATAAACTTTGCAGCTAAAGAGCAGCGTGTGATTGAAGTTTGTTTGTATGTGCAGCCTGCTGGAGCACTGCAGGCGCCACAGATACCTGTCACAGTCGGGAGAGGAGCTGGCTCTGCTGCTGAGCAGCCTGCTGGAGAATCTGCTGGCGTACCGCACCATCACACACGACGAAAGTCCCGAGCACCGCATGAGCTGCACCGTCAACGTGCTGGTACGCCCCCCACGCGCCGATATGTGCCGCCGCTGTTTGTGTGCGTGTGAATAAAGCATCACACCCGGGAAGCTCCAGGAAAATATGTGTTTTTCAACAATATGCAATTATTCTGTTTCAGAATTTCTATAAAGAAAAAAAGAGGGAGGACATTTACATCCGGTGAGTCACACACACACACACACACACACACACACACACACACACACACACACACACACACACACACACACACACACACACAGACAGAGGGGCTAACTGTGTGACTGATGTAACCAGGTACCTGTACAAGCTGCGAGACCTGCACCTGGACTGTGAGAACTACACGGAGGCGTCCTACACTCTGCTGCTGCACGCTGAGCTGCTCGAGGTCTCCGACACTTCACTTCACTTCACACCATGTTTGAGCTCTGTCGCCGTGTGTCTTAGTGTTTACCTGAGTGTCGACTCTTCTCCCTCAGTGGTCGGACAAACCCTGCGCGCCTCATCTGATACCCAGGGACGGGGATCACGTGTGGACCCAGCAGGAGCTGAAGGAGAGGCTCTTCCAGGAGATCATCTGCTACCTGGACAAAGGAAAGGTGAGCTGCAGGGTGAACGTCCACGCAAACACGATTCTACAAATTCTCACTACTTGGCAACAAAAGGAAACATCTTAAAGATAAGGATTTTTAACTGGTTATGAAACACTCTCATATTAATACTGATGCCTCTATATGACCATCAAGACCATCAGCGAGAAGATTGTTTCCAGGTAGTTTTTCTTAAACACCTTCCACCGGGGTGGCGAGCAGGTGAAGTCACACTGAGTCGTATGTGAGCCAGTTTTTTTTTTTTTTTTTAGGTAATTTAATTTTTTTTTACATTATCAGGGTTCCCACGCGTCCTTGAAAACCTTGAAAACCTGAAAAATGTTTGACCAATTTTCCAGTCATGGAAAACACATGGAAAATGAGAAAAAAAAAAGGACAAATGTCCTGGAAACGGTTACGTTTTCCTGGAAAATTATTTCAGAGTTCCCACTCTTTCCCTGAAATTATTTTCCAGGACTTTTCCAGGACATTTCCGCTGTCCTGGAAAATAATTTCAAGGAGAGAGTGGGAACCCTGATTATATTTCATCGTGTGAACGTGGAAACCACTTTTGTACACGGCGGGCCTCCAGAATCAACAAGCAGCGCATCAACAGAGTAACCGCTACCTGCTGCTAACTGTAGCTGCTGTTAGCCAGTTAGCTCAGTTAGCTCAGAAGCTAGTGTTCCGGACTGGGGATCAGGGCGGAGTTGGTTTTGTTTCCACCGCTATGACATTTGCTTTGGACCACTAGGAGAAGGTTTTGGGGAGGTTTTCTGCTGGCAAGAAGAATTTAGATTTATGATTATTTGAAACTAAAGTCCTTCCATGTTGCACCTTTAAAGGCCCCCACACACCGGCTCCGACGTCTTCCTTCTCCGACCACTCCGTCTGATCCGTTCGGTAGAAAAGTCACATTGAAACACACCGCCCCGGCTACACAGCAGCGTATACGTTCTGCGCCTGCGTGAAATGCAATAAGTCTCCTAAACATCGGGTGGCGCTAGTCTCGTGCCAGTCACCCAAAACATGAAAACAGGAAATGACAGAACGGAGTGCGGACCGTAGCTTATCAGAACAAAGCACACACAGTGTTAGCTCGGCATTACTTGCGTGATGTCGTATTACGGTGGTCTCTCTTCCACCAGGGCAGCCAGCTGCTCCTCAAAGTCCTCGGTCCACACAGCCATGGCTTCCAAACATACGCTGGTTTATCCCCAAAATAACGAACGGTGAAGTGTTGTTTGTAACTCTGTGCCGTCTCTGTTTATGTGGTTTGTTTACCATCGTCACTTCCGCCGCCCCTCCCACACGCCGCGCTGATTCGCTGGCACACCGCCAATCAGAATGGTCGCTGAACAGCTAGCTAACAACCAATCAGAGTATCCGACGGCGTCCAACCTCAGACGGCCGACTTCGCATGTTCAGTCGGATCAGACGCCGTCCAGCTGAACACACCGAACAGAAAAGCTCCCGAACTCGTCCGATTCTCTCCGAACACTTCAGACGTCCGACATCGGACCCGGTGTGTGGGGGCCTTAGAAAGAAAAAATGATTTCTGTGTATGAAATTCCTGCCTGATAATGTTTATAAATTACTAAATATAATGTTATTAATTCATGGAGAAGGATTCGACATCTCACCAGCGTTTATTTGTAGAAAAGCCAAAGTATATTTACTGAAGTGCAGCAGCAGAGAGTTCAGCTCAGGGCTCGTCTATCAGACACATTTACATTCAGCAGCGCCGCCGCCTGATGAGGATCACGGAGCAGGAGGAGCTTCAGCATGGCGTTAACAGCAGAGCCGGCGGAGGTGAAGCTGCAGTGTTAAGCAGGTTCGCACAATCAGGAAGGTGAACAGCTTCTTAGATTGAACCGAACACTCTGGTCGTATAATCGGCTTCAAGTGGTGCTCTTGACCGTCCCGTAACACTGAATAGTCCAACATCGCCAAACTATTTATCAGACGTGCACGAGACGCACCTGATGCCAACCTTTGACAGCACCGAGATCTAAATCATCAGTCTTTTTCTCTTCACTGTGTGTTTATTGCTTCATAGTGTTAAGTAGAGAAACCCGCGAGAGGCCGGTGGGCCCGGCAGAACTCTCTCTGGTGCTTCTCCTCTTGTTCTCAAACTGGATTTAACTCGTCTTAGATTGATTTTATACTTCTGCTCCTTATTTCTCCTCAGGGGTTTTTTTTTTTTTAGGAGAAACAGGTCAGAATTCAGCGATCACCCAATAAAAAGTGATTTATTTCTGATAAAACAAATAAAACAGAACTCCGAGAGGCCCAATGAGCAAAACAGAATCACGGCTTTTTCTTTCTGCTGTCGTTCTCGTGCTGGAGAGGATAATTTGTCTCCGATGAGTCTCGTCTCCTGTCTTTATTTCTCCTGAGGAACATGATTTATTGTCTTTGATGAGACTAAATAAAATTGCAATTGTGAGAAATTTCCCTCTTGGATCCTGCCTTTAATGTGACGGGCCTGTTTGAGAACGCAGTCCAGAGTAAAATGTTTAGCACGAACATAACTAGAATCAGAACTACAGTTAATCCAGCGGAGCTTCACTGTATTTTTTTATCTTGTTCAAGAAGTGGGAGGACCACAAAATCACTGTGTCCTGCTCGACCACTGTCTTGTAATGTGAATTTACTTTAATTTTAATAATAAACACATCGGACCAAGTGTGTAATAGATGAATAAAACTCACACACACACAAAAAGACTTGGTGTGCAAAGGTTACTAGATGTAACTCCAGTTCTCTGACTACATCTTCAGCCCTCTAACTGCACGTTACAGCTAACCTGACTCTCTCCAGATGCATTTGGTTCCGCCTCGCTCCACTCATCCATCTGGGATCGCTCCATTGGAGATGTGTTTCAGAAGGCTGGGCCTTATCAAAAATCCTTGCATATGATTGGATAAACCACTTGTCTGTCATCTTTTATTGACGAGCTACTTCAACCACTCACATCCAAACCAACCTGTGACGTCGATGAGAGCGACGTTCTTTTAACGAAAAAATATTGGGTAGATTGGACGACACGGATGAAACAGCAGCATCAATGTTGACGCTTGCTTCCTCGATGCGAGCCGCCATTGTTGTCTGAATCAAAACAGTCGCTTCTCCGCTACGTCACATCTATGAAACTCCCGCCCGGCGGTCCTGATTGGTCTCGACCTGAAAATCTGGTGCCGAAATCCCTCCCAACGGGAGCGAATCCCAGATGGATGTGAGTGGAGCTAGGCGGAACGAAATGCATCTGGAGAGAGTCAGGTTACGTTACTGCAGATACACAAAAACACATCAGATGCACAACATCCATCCACGATGTTGCAGATCTAACGCCGCCCGCCTCTAACTGCTCTGCATGTGAGCTCAGGGCAAAGTTCCACATTGTTATATCTTCATATATTACCCAAAGAGTTCTCTGAAATCCGCCCTCTGAGTCAGTGTTTTGAAACTTCGAGGGGAAGTTGCTTCAGCTCGCAGGTTTCTCTGTTGTGTCAGCGCTCAGATCTCTCAACGGCTGCAAATGTTTCCCTCTAAGCCGGCAGGGAGGGGGTTTCACCGGGGACAGATGGCACAAGTCTGGCTCGTGTGCTCCCGTGTTTTTACGTCGTCTCTTTATGTGCCCCCTTTTAACCGAGCGATGCACTTGTCTCCTCAGATGTGGGAGAAGGCCATCGAGCTGGGAAAGCAGCTGGCCAAGATGCACGAGAGCCACATGTTTGACTTCATGGAGCTGAGCCAGCTGCTGGTGAGACTGGCGGGAGCCTGAATGTACATGATTGTGTTGTTATTGCCTCGTTTAGACCATTGACGCCTGATTGTGGACCAGAAATTGAGCACAATAAGCTGAAAAACAAGTCGAGGAGATGCAGGAGAGATAATCGTGTGTCAACCTGTTCATCGACTCGTCTCCACCCACACTGTGTCTCCGCCGCGACGCTCCTGAGCTTGAATGAATCTATTTATAAAGTCGCTCAGCGGTCGCACTTAAGTCTGATTATGCTCCCAAAAAAAATCTATTTCTCATAATTGCATAAAAGAAAATGAAAGCAATCACGTTTCTTTTTTTTTTTTTTTGAAGATGTTATTAAAATTAATTTATTTTCAACGATTTCAGTCTTTGACAACAAAGAGCCTAATTACAGCTGTGTGTGTGTGTCTGTGTGTGTGTGTGTGTGTGTGTGTGTGTGTGTGTGTGTGTGTGTCTCCTTTGTCCTCTGCCACAGAAAAAACAGGCCAAGTTCTATGAGAACATAATGCACGCCATGCGGCCGCAGCCCGAGTACTTCGCTGTGGGATATTATGGCCTCGGATTCCCGTCTTTCCTCCGGGTGAGAAAATAATTACCTGTTTCAATAAATATTGACATCATCGTGCAGCGAGCTCACGCAACGAGCCGCTTCTTTAAACATTTCTCAGGGCGGTGTGCAATAATGCCGATAAAGGGAATTGGCTTTTTTGATGAGCACGGAGGGGAACGCTGGAATGAAAAAATTGAATTCATGGCTTTGCTGAAGCTCACCTCCCCGTGCATGATGGGAAAATGAGCTTGATCACAATTCGAGCCGCTTTATTGAGTTTAATGTGTTTGTTCTCCGCCGCAGAACAAGATGTTCATCTACCGGGGGAAGGAGTACGAGTGGCTGGAAGACTTCAGCTTAAAGCTGCTCTCTCAGTTCCCCAACGCGACGCGCATGACCAGCACAGCGCCCCCCGGTGACAACATCAGCAACTCGCCTGGACAGCGTATCCTTACACGATAATTAGCCACAGTGAAGCTACGTTAGCAGCACGTCTCTGAAGGCAGTTTCAGGTAGGGTTGCAAAGGAGCGGAACATTTCTGCTAAATTTCCGGTAAATTTAAGCTGGGGAATTTTGGAAATATTCCCCACAACTTCCCCCTGTTCCCCAGCAACCAAATCACATAATTTGCCATATAATTTTGTGATTGGTTGATGTGGTGGCTTTTTCCACCAATAGGAAAGGGGGTATCACGTGTTTTTTTGCTTGCAAGCACTTCCTGTTTGCAGACACGTTACCGAGAAAAGTCAGTTTTTACCGTTTCTTCCTGCACCAAACACCAAACGTGACGGCAATATTCACGAAAAAGCGTCGCGCACATCATTTATCACAAGTCCGGTTTTACTCGGCCTATCAACACAATTTAAAAACTGGAATATAGTTTGAAGTCCGCACTTTCGCCACAAGTTGAAACGGAGAATCAGTGAAGCTGCATCTCGCTGCTCCGTCGTCTTAAAGCGGTCACGTGATTTGGACGCGCCGACTCATCCGTCGACCCCAGAGGGTTAAACATTTAATAAATATATTTCCCCATAATATCATCAGAACTTACTTAATTTTGTGTCGTCCACAGGCTCAAATGTGCGCCTTCAATAGTCTTGTGCTTTGGTCCAGTCTTCTAGAAATCATCTGTACATGTGATGGAGGCGGGCTCAGTGCCTGTAGGGGGCGTGGCCTCTACAGCCCTGTAGTAAGCAGTGTGCATGTGACTGAGGAATGGCTGGATATTCAAGTGTACTTGGATGGCATCTGTTTGTTTTAGTCAAGATTATGCTAAAATATACTTTCCCCAACTATATTTAAGTTCCCTATGAAGAGCCAACTTTTAAGTTTGAAAATTCCCAGTTTATTCCCATTTATTCCCTTAAATTCCTGTTAATTCCCTTAAATTTCCATTAATTACCATGGGAAGTTTCCATCTCTGAAAGTTCCCGAATTTTTTCAACCCTAGTTTCAGGTCACCCAGTGATCGGAAGGTTGCTGGTTCGAATCCCTGGCTCCCTCGGCTCCATGTCGAAGATACTAAACCCCAGATTGCTCTCGATGAGCAGTTGGCACCTCGGATGGCAGGGTCCGCCATCTGTGTGTGGTTCTAACTCAACAGCTCTGAGGTTTAGATATAAATGAGTCGTCGCCCTCAAGATGAACTGAAATAACTTTGATCAAATTGTAGAAACCAACAAGAGAAAGAAGCATCACAATGAAAAATTCTGAAAAGACTAATGGAGTAATATATACGAATATAAAATATAAATTCCTCTTTCAAAATAATTCATTAAATATATGAAATTGACACGTTTCAGATCCTGTTTCATTATTAAAATGGAACAGTGTCCTCCTCTTTCTGTTTTTAATTTAAAGTAAATATTGAATTTCTCCCAGTTTCCTTGTTTCTATATTAAAACTGTACTTGCTATTTTTCTCGTCCAGTGTTAATCTGGTTGGTATCAAAGCGCCTTCGACTCTCTTTCTATAAAACTCGACTGATTCCCGTTGAACATATTTTATTAGCAGTTCTCAAAACCTCCCATAGTTACTGTTTAACAGAAAATCCAAACGTCCCGTTGTGTCCAAAAGGATTTTATGATCACTTCATTAAATTCTCTCTTAGATAACAGCGAACTATTAAATTTAAAACACTTTGAAAGACCTTCTTTAACTGACAGAAGCATTTTTGCACATCCGGAGAACACATCTGGAGAACACATCCGTCACTGTTAGCAGCTAGGTCGCTAATTAGCTTCTTTAGTCTCATAAATACAGAAATAAACGACTCTTAACACACCTGAGTGTGAAAAAGCTGCCTGGCCCAGCAGTTATAGCTCGATGCTACAGGTGTGTGCTTTGTGCTAACTAGGTGTGTGCTTTGTGCTAACAGGGTTAGCTGCTGAAGTGGTTGTGTATTGTCGCCCCAACATTATCACAACAAATAGGCTATCGTTAGGACTCACAGCAGTCACGCTAACATGTTAGCATTGGAGATTTGAGCTGCACTTCCTCTGCCATTCTTGCGCCGCTAGCATGCGTCCACAAAGATTTCATGATCACATCATTAAATTCTCTATTAGATAACAGTGAACTATTACATTTACAATGCTTAGGAACCATTTTTACTTAGTTTGAAAGACCTTCTTTAACTGACAGAACCATTTTTGCACATCCGAAGAACACATCGGTCACTAATGGCTCTCGCTAGGAGATGTGTTAGCAGCTAGGTTGCTAGTTAGCTTTCTTTAGTCTCATAAATACAGAAATAAACAACTCTTAACACACCTGAGTCTGAAAAAGCTCCCTGGCCCAGCAGTTATAGCTCGATGCTACAGGTGTGTGCTTTGTGCTAACTGGGTGTGTGCTTTGTGCTAACGGGGTTAGCTTTGATTGTCGCCCCGACATTATCACAACAAACATGGCTATTGTTGGGACTCACAGCTGTCACGCTAACATGTTAGCATTGGAGATTTGAGCTGCACTTTCTCTGCCATTCTTGCGCCACTAGCATGCTAATAGCTTTAGCAATGAATCCGCCTAGCCCTGTGAAAGAGTCCACGGGCAGGTAGACGGACAGGAAGTGTTTAATATTGTTTTTCTTTGTTTGATTCATTCGTTTCTTTCTGGAAGTTAAGCGATTTTCGACAAATATAACTTTAACTTCTCACACAGAGTCATCGTCAGGTCAATATTCAAATCTGTCTGATAGCATCAGCTGCGCATTGTGTTAATTGTTAATCAGCAAATGTTAGCATGCTAATCAGCTGCACGATAGCGGTGATCACGGTAAACACACCTGCTGAACGTGAACCATCAGCTCTGACTCTGAGTTACTGCGACGGCAGACTTCAGATCAGCCTCGCGGAGCTGCAGCTCGGCTGCGGACTCCTGACAATTACAGATTTAAAAAATAATCTGATCCAATAAAACTCTTGCTTTGTCTTCTCCCCCTCCACATAATCTCGCTCTTATCCTTAGCTGAACTCCAGACATCCAGAGCTTCACCGTGAAGCCCGTTCTCACCATGCCGCAGCAGTTTAAAGACAAGGGGGTTCCAGAGCAGATATTAAAGTGCGTAGCAGAACACTTAAAGGCTGATTTATTTTCTCGTGAACACCCTGGGATTTATAGATCTCTGGTCAAACCGCTAACTCACCGCTGTCCTTCCCTGTTCTCCCGCAGCTATTACAGAACCAATGAAGTGGACCAGTTCCAGTATTCCCGGCCCTTCAGGAAAGGTGAAAAGGACCCAGACAATGAATTTGCGGTGAGCACTTTTTAAACTTACTCCTAAAGCACCCGGCTCATATGTGTAAGCACACGGCCGTAAATCCACAAAAAAAAGGCATAAACAGGCCCGTCTCTGCGCACGCCTCCCTCCGGAGATTAACGACGACACTAAAATGTCACCCTTTTATATTTTATTGGTATTAATTCTGCCCTACAGACCATGTGGATCGAGAGAACGACTTACATCACCGCCTATCGCTTCCCCGGGATCCTGAAGTGGTTCGAGGTCAAATCCGTCTCCGTGGTGAGAAGCAGCCTCCGTCGTTACGCTGCTGTTGTGTTTCTCGTTTCGTTCACGTCCTGAAACTGGTTGTTTTGTCGTTCTCTGGATGAGCAGGAGCAGATCAGTCCTCTGGAGAACGCCGTAGAGACCATGGAGATGGCCAATGAGAAGCTGAGTAACCTGGTGCAGCAGCAGGCCTGCGATCTCTCGCTGTCCATCAACCCTCTGTCCATGATGCTCAGCGGCATCGTCGACCCCGCTGTCATGGGCGGCTTCTCCAACTACGAGAAGGTTTGGCTTTTTTTTTTTTGCTCAGTAAGGCGATTTTCCAGCCGAGTGCACCGATAGCTCAGCTGGTAGAGCAGGCGAGCCGTGAACCGGAGGCAGCGGCCGGGGTTTGAATCTGACCTTTGACCCCTCCCCTGTTTCATGTCACTCGCTCAAGCTGTTCTGTCAAATAAAGCCCAAAAAATTGTCTTAAAGGGATATTCCGGTGTAAGTTTAATCCATGGTCTAACACACCTTGACACCGAGTAAGACTCCCCCTCGAGAGGTCAAGTTAGCTGACCGCTAGCTTAGCTAGTTTTAGCAACCTCAGAAAAGAGGTTCAAGGATGAAAATGTCTGATTATTACTCCATGGAACGCTCAGTTCTTATTATCGAGAGCTGACAGGGAAAATAACGGAAGTAATGGAGTAATAATCAGACATTTTCATCCTTGAGCTGCAGAAATCTACTGCACTCGGTAATCGACTCGTCAGGGCTTCCCCACACAGGCAGGCTGCTGGAGGAGAGGGTGAGTTGAGCTGTGTTTTTAATACAAATCCAGCAAAGCTAGCAGATGTTTGATGCTTCGTACTGTGTGCTGGGACTGTACATGTACTGTTGCTGAAGTTTGCTGCTGTTCTCACCATTAATTGTGGCTTTTTGATGGCGGTTTCTAGTTGGAGACATAAGCTGCAGTGTGTTGTTATCGTGCGGTCTTTTCTGAGGTTGCTAAAACTAGCTAAGCTAGCGGTCAGCTAACTTGACCTCTCGAGGGGGAGTCTTACTCGGTGTCAAGGTGTGTTAGACCATGGATTAAACTTACACCAGAATATCCCTTTAAGTCCGATCAATACTCAATTACTGCTGATAACAACATTAAGGAGCAGCTTATTAGCACTGAACTCAAAGTGCAGCTAAGTAGAGCAACAATGTGGAACTGTTGGGTTATTGAATATTCGCTTCGAGCAATTATTAAGGAAAAAAAGTCTAAATTCTCTGATTCCAGCTGTTTAAATGTGAATATTTCTTCATGTTTCTTTCCTCCTCTGCCACAGTCAACTGAATATCTTTGGTTTGTGGACAAAACAAGCTTGGGCTTTGAGAAACAGCGACCGAAATGTTTAATAAGAATGATTAATTGACAATGAAAACAGTCATCAGGTGCAGCCACACAGCTGAGGCTGATGTTTCTGGTGAAACTTGAAGAAAAGTCAGGATTGCCAGAGTCGGTAGGATTCATCCTCTGAGGGACGGTCTTTAGTTACTGAGATGTTTCCGTCCGGATGACAGTGGTCGAGGGACAGATGATCTATAGAGTCATGGAGCTGGTGGGGCTTGAAATGCGTATAGATTGATTATATGGTACCAAAATGTGTCCACTAGCTGCAGGATCAGGCACAGAATCTGTCAGATTTTAGATTTTATATCCAGTGAATATTGTAGATCCGAGATGAAACTGAAAGAGGTCAAGTTAGACAAATGTTTCCTCGAGCAGACGTCCAGAACATCCTCACGTCTAACATGACTCAGCGCCGTATAACATATTTTATCTCTTCCCCCCCCCGGAGTTCGGTTTGAGTCTATATGTTTGCGTTCGGCGCTTCACACACATTTAATCATCTCCACAGTCTCGGATGTGATTCATAGTGATTTTTCCGCCGCCTGTGGGAAGACGGAACATGGACGAGTCTGTTCTTGATTAAAAGCTCCGTTAATGTCGATTTGTCTCCCCGACTGTTGTCTCTCGTCTCGTCTCCGTGTGCATCTGTCGACTGTAACGGCGCACAGATCCGATTGGCTCAGCGGCGTCATGTGAGCGATGTACAGCACGTGTGATTGTAAACTGTCTGTGAGGTTCGTGGGCCGGCGTACGGAGGGAGGGAGGAGAGTGTTGGCACGTAAGGTCATTTACTTACTGCTGCTGTAGATTACTGCCAAACTACACAGGGACAGATGGGCCTAAACCTACAAATGCATATATTAATCTGAATCTGTGAGTCCTTTGTTCATCAACACGAGTTAAAACGGCCTCCAGTCTGTTCTCAGTTGGTTTTATTCATCAGGGGACCGTCCGGCCTCTTCGTCACGCCGTGGAAACCTGTTCCTTGGTGCTCGCAGCTATATTTTAAAGCAAGCTGCCCAACTTCCCTCCTGTTTCCGTCCTCTGCAGGCGTTCTTTACCGACACCTACATCCAAGAGCACCCAGAGGACCGAGAGCGCATCGAGGTCCTCAAACAGCTCATCGCCCTGCAGGTGAGTCCCTCCGCCGCCACCGTCGTTGACACACTGGCCTAAAAGCACGACACGTTTCGTAACACTTGAAGCGCTCGTCCTCCCCTCCAGATCCCTCTCCTGGCAGATGGGATCCGCATCCACGGGGAGAAGACGACGGAGCAGCTGAAGCCCTTGCACAACCGTCTGGTGACTTGCTTCGCAGACCTTCGGGAGAAAGTGGAGAAGCACTACGGCGTCATAACCCTGGTGCGTTGCCAACCGCAAAACTCAATTTGATGTAAGAGGGTGCCAGCTCGAGCCATCGGCCCTCTTGCCTTCCTATCAAACGCTTGTCATTCAAAGCGGTGTACATTATATTAGCGCAGGACCATAAATCTTCCGTTAGCCGGTCCGTCGCTGCCCGAGCTCGGCCTGTCACTGTGCTCCTCCCCTGCCAAGACTCCCTGATGATGCTTAATCCCATTTGTGTGTCCCAGCCCTGCTCCCTCGTCGAGAGGAAGAAGAGTCGCGTTGGCTCCGTGGTGATGCCCTACATCCTGTCCTCCACCCTGCGCCGCATGTCCACCGTCTCAACCCTGTCCAACGCCTCCTCGGGCCTGTCCAGCGGCTCCGCATCCTCAGATGGACCCTCCTGCATTTCCTCCCAAGAGTCAGTCTTCCCTCGTCTTCCTCTCCTCCGTCTGCTGCTGTCTGACTGTTCTCTCTCTCTCTCCAAACACTCACATCAGAATCTGTTTCATCTCTCTCCCTTTGTTTTGTTTTTGTTCCCCGATCATTCACACACAGTTCCTTGCTGTCCCGTCCCAGCGATCGCAGGACCTCCATGCTGTCCCGCTCGGAGGAGGACAACCGGATCGCCAGGAAGAACAGGAAGGAGTGGAGCGTGAGCAAATCCCAGGTGCTCCTGGAGAGGCCGTCGGACGCAGACGAGGTACGTTCTCATCTTCAGGTGACGACTTTTATAAACTGTAGATCCACACGGGGAAGCAGATGGGTGAACAATGAGGTTCCTGGTTGAAGCAGCATCACAGAATCATAATAACCGACCGACAGGAGGCACTTTGAAGGCTTCAGAAGCAGCTAAGTGGGCTAATTTGCGCGAGGTGTTACAGGAATTGGAATCAGGTTGAAGTGTTCGGCCATTTTCATTTCTGTGTGCAGGGACGGGATGTAACTAAGTACATTTACTCAATCCTTTTTTATTTTCTGCTACTTTCACTTCACTACACTTTGGAGGCAAATATTGAACTTTTTACTCAATTACTTTTTTTTTGGATAACTTTTTGCAGATTACTTAAAGGTCCACTGTGTAGCGTTTTAAGTAATTTATTACCTCAAATCAACGTCTTCATTCATAAATACGTCCTCATTGGTGTAAAATGATCTCTGCCAACAATCTCACTTCTCCTCCTGAGGGAAGAATCACACATTGTGACGTGAAGCAGGAAGTTGGGCGTGAAGAGAAGCAGGGCAGTTTCTGCTTTTCTCCCAAAATCCTCTTCCCGTTTAACATTGGGGCTTATGGGGCAGTTGCTGGAGTTTGTGTCGGTTAGACGCAGATAATTCAAAAACCGTACATCCTCCCGATAAAGTGGACACGTTGCCAGACAGAAGACAAGTGTGGCTACGTTCTTGGAAAATATCACTATTGTAGTGTGAAATCTGTGGCTAGGATCGTCATCTAAAGAAACATTTTCGGAGAGTTTTTTTCAGGCTCCCCCACTCTGCCAGTTGGTGCTGCGCGAACATTCCGCAATACACACTCATTGAAAATCCTGAATTTTTTCGAAATCACTCACGATCAATTAAGGGTCACCGTTCAAAAACTAAACATCGTAGAAAGAAAGTTCAAATACAACTCAAATAGATAAGACTTGTGCCTACATTTTAAAGTTTGAATGGTGTCTCTAGGTCAAAGTCTGCCAGAGCAGGAGATGTTTGAAAAACGTCGATGATTTTGCGACTTTTTTGACCCCGTCCCATTCATTCCTTATGGGACATTTTTTCATACGGAGGCTTCCATGTCCTTCCGCTCTATAAAAAACGATGAGCTGGTGAGAGGGACAAAAAGCTCTACGTGGTACAGATAAGGCTAAAGGCGTTTTCACTCAGAGCCAGCGTGACTGTGGAACGGAGAAGGAGCTTAGCCAGACGCGCTCGTCAGCTGCAGTTTGAAGTCTGTTTGAAATAACGTACCTCATCACCCGAAACTAAACTTGATGAAGTGCTGTTTGAAGACACGTTGTTGTCACAGCTTCTTGAATCTTGACACATCCCGCCTGCCGTAGTTCCAACAGGCTGCAACGCACGTTTGAAAACGCGAGGCGCTAGAGAGCAGCATTCGTTTGGATGCAGAATAACATTTAACCACTAGATGGGAGAAATAATTCCACAGTGTGTCTTTAAAAAAAACGCTTAAAAGATAGAAGATTTACTTTAAATTTCCCATTAAGTGGCTGATGGAGTCTTATCTGCATATTTCCATCTTTCCTGTGAAAACTGGCAGCCAGTTGTCGCAGTTATTGATCGATGCTGACTGTAGTGCTGACATGTGCATCACGCCATGAAGCCAGCGGTTCGCAGACGCTGCCCAGATTGGCGGCTTCCAGCGAACGCGGCCAGACGAGGAACGAAGACCACAGTTTCTTGACAGGGTCCAGCACTGAGGTGGTTCTGTTCTCAGTGAGGGTTTGACTCCCTGAGTCTGAGTTTTTTAGTATTTTTAAGTCTTGTACTTACTGTATATCCGTCTACCTGCTACTGTGACAAGTGAATTTCCCCGACGTGGGATGAATAAAAGTCTAACGTCTAAAACAGGACCGCTAACGTAGCTGCTGGCGCTGTCACAATACTGGAATTTCTAACCTTGATACAATACCTCTAAAAATATCACCACTAACTGTGCTAACCAGCTGTTAGCGGTTACTATAGCAACCAAGCTGCCAGTATCCATCCATCGGTTGATCCCGTCGGCACCAAATCCGTCTGCGTTACGTCTCGGGTCAGGAGGTGTCAGGAGCTACGAGCGGGACGACTTCAGAGGGAGAATCAGAACCTCCGCTTTCACCCAAATCAGTACACAAAGTTCTGAAGTTGTTTTTGGTTAGAAATCCGTGCGAACTGGCCTCCGGAGCCACTCTGCTCCGCTGATGACTCATCCGGAGTGCAGACTGAGTCATCAACATGATTTTTAAAGGTTTTACAGAAAAATATTAAGTCTGAAATTCTTACAAAACTATTTTTTTTGCCATCGTTGGGCCTGATTCTGGTGTTTAGGTGAGATCGAGACGAATGTGATGTGATGTGACATTTAATATCAGATACTTTGTGTGTAACCTCCTCGCTCAGGTGATCGTACAAGCTGTTTACACGAGCTCCTCATCCAAATATTAGGCTTCTGTTGTCGGGCTGTGAATTGGGAGCAGCTCCATTATGCATCACTGTTGAACATGGAAGCCTGTGTCTTTGTGTTTCTGCATCCAGACGCCTCCTGAGAAGCAGCAGAGACCCAAGAGTTTACAGCTGGGAGACCGACGGCTCACCCTCTCGCTGTTCCAGGGCGTTTCATCCCAGCTCGGCCTGTCGAACCCCCTCAGCCCGCTGCCTGCCTCTCCGCACACACCTCGCACACCTCGCAGCTCCAGTAAGTAGCCTGACAACCACACCACCATCATCACTCCACTTCCTCTAAAGGCAGCGTTACACTTCTGCAACTGCGTAACCACGGAGACCCCTCCAGCCCTCATAGTTCTCCGTCGTGGTGCCGGATACGCAATGCAATTTCCAATCGTAGCCCTTGCCGTCTCCGTTGTCACTTGACGGAGTGACGGACACTTAAGCCTAATTTTTACTACTGCGTAAAGTGCTGTACGTAGGTCGCGGAGAGCCCTCTACGTAGTCGGAGATAGGGGTGAGTAAAAATATCGATTCAGCAATCTTCTGAATTGATTCAAGCCCCTAGCCAGTGGAGGCGCTGTGAGCAACACCCTCGTGTGATTCGCGCTGTACGGACGGGGGCCGCACGAGACCAAACCATAGCTTCTTCCTTCGTCTTCATATGCAAGGACCTGCGGCCGTACAGTGTCGTCGAAAACGTGGGTTTTAAGAAGATGGTGCACACGCTTGAACCACGGTACGCTGTGACACTAGTGCCAACTCGTTAAAAATGAAATGAGAGGTAATAGTTACGTAGGAGTCCGTCGCTCGCGACGTCCAGCCATCACATGTAAGAGCCGCTCTCTCTGTCGATTTCAGCAACTCCAAAACAGCGTCTTTTTCTCTTCGTAGCTTCGGGACGGCGACTTGTGTCATGTGTTTGCGTGTTGGTACGGTTACTGTGGTTCACAGCACATATATGTTTTTACTTCCGTATACCATACTGGTATTATTGTGCTGATGTTATTTAAGATGTTTGGTTTTTTTTGCCCAAAATGCTGTGAGTTATTTACAGTTTCCAAGCGGAAAGAAATACATCATTTAAGTTACAACATGTACTTTAGTTCAGTGTCAATACAGCACTGTCATTTGTTAAAATACTTTTGTACTCACCATGTACTAGTATTATTGAGCTGATGTTTTATTACTCAAAATGTTATGAGTTGTTTTACATTTTCCAAGAGGAAAGAAACACATAATTTAAATTTACATGCACTGTAGTTCAGTGTTAAAGCAGTGTCATGTTTTTTCATGCTATGAGTTATACTATGGCTGTTCATAAGGCATGAAACTAAATAAATAATTATTTAAAAAAAAATATTTGGTACTCTTGTGTATTTCTACTTGATCCTGAATCGATATTGAAGCATTTCAATCAATATCGAATGGAATCGGAATCGAAATCGAATCAAATCGTGAGATTCTTAACAATACCCAGCCCTAGTCGGAGAGCCTCTCCGTCATCTCCGGCGGCACGAAATATTTTTTAAGTGTCCATCACTCAGTCAAGCGACAATGGAGACGGCAAGGGCTACGATTGGACATTGCATTGCGTATCCGGCACCACGACGGAGAACTATGAGGGCTCGAGGGGTCTCCGTGGTTACACAAGTGTACCGCTGCCTTTAGAACTCAGACGAGGATCACACCTGGTCTACAGCCCAGAATCAGGTCACACACTCACACATGCATGTGTGTGTTCAGTTCACTGAGGCTTCTCTTCTCTCTGCTGTGGCAGGTTATTCATCGCTTCTCAGTGACAATGATGTCAGCGGCGTTGACACCCCGGGGACCCCCCCGCCGATGCCTCCCAAGAAACACCCGCACGAGATTGACACCGCCGGCTTCCCTTCTGAGGTGCGTGTGCCGGCAGGAAGCAGCTCCCCCTCGCTCCTGCATATTTAACCACATGTAAACGTTAAGATATTCTGTTTTTTGTTTGAAAATCCTAACGTGAACTCTCCGCGCTCTCTTCTCCCCGCAGTTCACTCCGCCGCTGCCGGTGAAAATCGAGAGCAAGCCTCCGCCGCCGCCCCCGAAAACGCGGAAGTCGATGTTCCCGTCGTACGAGCACAGCCCCCACTAAGGCGACGCCCACACGCCGCTCCGCTAAGTCTCGGATTTGGCCGGGATGAGAGCACAGTTTCATTTGTGGCGCCGGCTACGAGGGAAAAAGAAGTCTGATGCAAGCTACGAATAACTCGGAGCGGTCCTTTTGTTCTCGAGTTGTTTTGTGAGGAACAACATGTGAGCGGTACGACTGCGCACGATGAAAGAGTAAATATGATTCTGGTACGTACGGTCGCTTTTTTAAGAGCGATCAGACGCTTCGTTCCTGAAGAAAAGTCAGTGTGTTGTACAGATCTGATCACTCGCAGGGAAACAGGAACGACCGATGCTGCCATGTAATATTTTTGCTTTTACGTGTTGGAGCGACACTGGATGATTTGTTCCCGCCGAGCTGTTTACCGCCATTCCATACCCACATTTCCGTACAGGAAATACAAAAAGCTGCATTAGATTCACGTGGAACTTGATCAAACTCGAGCAGGGAATAAATGTACAGAATGTAGCTGTTAGTTGGAAACGTTTTACGGTAATTTTATGATAATTTTTTTCCTAAAGCGCAATATCTTTGGAGACACTGGATGGCATTATTGAATGTGCAGCAGATTATATTTGTCTTGATGTTGATGTGATGAACTGAATACTGTAACTGGTGCCTCCGAACTGCAGGAAGAACGTGTTTCCTTCAAGGAAAAGGTCGACCTTTGGGGGAAATATTGCAAAAGATCTGTAACACTCTCGTGTTGGAGCGATGAAACATGTGGCTTTCACAAGAGGCGGGTTAGCTTAGCTTCGCATAAAAACTGGAATAAACGAGGGAAACTGCTAGCTTACGTCTCTTCAAAGCTAACAACCTTTATAATCTGGTTTTATATGGAAATCTTAAAGAAATACTGAAGTTTCGTCCAAAAACAGCTGCAGAATTCACTTATTATTCACTTGACCAGAGACTAAAGATGTAAATTAGATGGTACAAAGCTTCTGTTTTCATCTGTGAGACGAATACTTGTGATTTAATTACATTTAATAATCTAAATAATTTGTGGTTATTCGTCCGAACTGTTTGAGGGAAAACTGATAAACAGCAACAGGTATAATCCGTCTTAAAACAAAGAGTTGTTTCACTTAAAGGAACCCAAAAAGGAACATTTTGTCATGATCAGAGCTGCAGCGTTCTCCTAAACTGTCTGGGGACTTTTTGTTCTCCGCAACGTAAGAACACGACGTTATTTACACCCTCGCAGTGGTCGAGCTCGAGACAATTTCATCTTGAAAACAGGTGTAAATAACGTCTCTTTCTCTGGAGACCAGCAGGTTTGCTGTGAAGCTCCAGAAATGTTTTATGGACGATGAAACATCAGCTGACTTTCTAGAACAGGACGTCCTCTGATCACGGGTAACTTAGCGGCAGAAGCCAGTGAAAAAAAACAAAAAAAACCTTTTATAAAAGCTTTACCGTTTTCTCCAGCCAACAAAAAGTCTGACGAGTAACATCTATAAAACACCAGATTGCTCAGATGAGCTTCAGATGTGCTGGTAGGTGGATTTGTTGCCTTCACACAAAGCTAGGCTAACCGTTTCCCCCTGTTTCCAGTCTTTATGCTAAGCTAAGCTAACCGGCTGCTGGTACGTATCGACAAACACGAGACTGAAATCGATCTTCAAACTTCCCCAAACGTCAAACTTCCTCCTCTGAATAACTCTAAACGCTGTACGGTACAAACAGAAACGCCTCGGAAGTTCACTTTACTTTTATATTTCAGGTGTTGGTCCATTTTCTTTTTTTGTTTTTATTCATTATTGAATTTTAAATTATTGCTTTTCGTTGAATCGTAACACTTCCTCGGTTTTTGCACGCTCAGTGTGAACAGACGGTTTATTTTTATGCATAAATTGAATCTAATGCGCTGTTTAAATCTTACAATGTGCCTTCAGAGAGCTCAATCTATGCATGTACGCTTTTTGTCAAATAATCAGAGATTGAATTGATGCTTAACGTGTCGGTACGTGAGTTTATTTCTAGATTTGAAATGTCTTTACAAGGGATCCACTTCTTCTTTTTGTATTTTTCCTAACAAGCTTCAGAGAGATTTTATACGTACAAAATGCCTTCAGAGATATATAATGATCTTTTTTATGAACAAACAGTTGTCGACTGAACAAAAATAAAGACTGATTGAAAGAACAAAAAAACATAGAAACTCGTTATTTTGACATTGATTGTTTTCCGGCGTCTGCAGTGAATACAGATCAAACCTGGTGCTCACTCTCATTCAGTCATCTGGAGGTCGATGATGGCGTGAAAAATCACCCATTCGAGCTTTAAACATCTAACAAACTGGTGATTTATGTATTTCAAATACAATCAGAGAGAATGATGTTTCTGCAGCTGACGCAGGAGCTGAAGAGGATCGTGGGAGGGCGTCTGCAGGGAGGAGTTTACGAGATGTTTACGGCAGCCGTGTCTTGCTGATGTGGATTGCTAACGGCCTGTTCCCTCCTGTCAGATGGAGAAGTGAGGGATATCAGTCCTGCCTGCGACTCTCAGGAGCTCAGACTGAACTGTGAAGTGACGTTCAGCCGTGCAGGCAGAGCGGCGGCGCACAACCGCCACATTTAGCTGAACGCCTGCGAGCGACGGAGGACCGAAGCTGCCAGGATCAGGAATAAATAAACGGCTCAATTAATCGCAGTTGTTCTCCGTTTGCCTCCACGACAAACCGTGACGCGATCTGCCAAACGACACACACACGTTTCCCACGACGACAAACATCAACAAACCATTTTGCTTTCTACAAAACTCATCAGTGTCATTCAAGTCTCTTCACGTGAAAACACGACAAGTCAAAGGCAAGTCAGAGTTGTTCACACGCCGGTCTGAACCTCCCTGAACCCTAAATATGTCCTCTGTGCTCTCACTTCTTAAAGGTACAATACGCAAGAAATCTAAAGCAACTGGCCATAAAATCATTCTAACATGTCACAGAGACTCGGGAATAATGTTCATATAACACACTGAACTCACCAACAACAACAGCACAGCCAAAATATTCCCATTAAAAAATCTTTTGTTGACCGCAAATCATGTTGATGTTTTGAAATCATGTTTTTGCATGTGGCGCCGCCCACCGCCGTCTACAAATCAGGCAACGAAACCCAAAAGTGTCACAAAGGTTGGTAGAGGACGTGGAGGAAGGACCCAGATGCACAGACGGGAAGCGAGATCAAAGTTGCGGATTCAAAAAAGGATTTATTTACTTAATACGGTAAAAAAAAACAGGAACATGACGTGAAGACAAATACAATGAAGACGAATAATGATGAGACACAGACTGAACAAAACCCAGGACTTAAATACATGACAAATGAGGGAACAAGAAACAGGTGAGACACGAGAGGGCAGGTGCACGTAATCAGAACAGAACCGGGGAAGACGAGACATGAGACAAGACTACAAAATAAAACCGGAAGTGACCAGAACTAAAAACATGAAACTTGACGAGACAAAAACAGGACGTGACATCGCAAAAACAAGAAGATAAACAGAGAGGCAAAGCGAGGGTCTATGTAGGAGACATTTGAAGACTGAGAGGAATTTGCGAACGGATGCTGAATTGGCGACTCGTCTCCTCGACAGGTAAGTTACGCTTGGCTAACTAAGTTAGCATCATAGCTTGACGGGGATGGACATTTCGAGTACTTTGAACTGTCGAGTAATAACGTTATTCATTTCGATCATAGAAACAAACGTTAGAAGCACAGCTAACGCTAGCAGCATTAGCACTGTCTTGGTACAGGCATCCGGTCTCCAGCTTGCTGATGTCCAGCCGCCTGCTGTCGGCATGTTTGACAGCAGCGGCTGGACAATACGAAATCTTACGTTTGATAAATTCGAGTCCTCTTTTACGGAAGCGTATTGCATTCACTTGATAAATTTATTTTTTGGTTTGTTTTACTGAGTAATTATTTCTGTTTTTCAGAGTAATTTTTTTCTTCTGTTTTTCGGAGTAATTTTTTTCTGAAATATCGAGATACTTCGAACTCCGCGAGAACATCCAACCTGTAACAGACTCCCGTTCTCCCGTGGACCATGTCGTGGACCTATGGTGACTCCTGCCCGCGCATACATGCCTTGACAAACTAATGATAATACCGTCTATATGACTTAAAGACAGGACTATCTCCCAGTGTCTTAAACCCAGATCAAAGTAAAACTTGATTAAACTGAACAAGTCGGTCATGTTTGTAACCATGAAGTCGAGCTCTCAATGAATGAATGGATCTTCAAATGCTCCGTAAACTCAGGAAAAAAATTAGTCCGAAAAACAGAAAAAAAAAAAAATTATTCAGAAAAACAGAAAAAAAAATTACTCTGAAAAACAGAAATAATTATTCAAAAAACAGACAAAAAAAAATTACTCAGAAAAAAACAAATAATTACTCAGTAAAACAAACCAAAACATAAATTTATCAAGTGAATGCAATACGCTTCCGTCCTCTTTAGGTCTTTGCATGTATATCACCATAAACTACCGTATATAATGTTATAAAAGGGGAGGCAGTTCTGTCAAATATCATGCATAACGTTATTCCATCTGATGTGTCCTTCCCTCGTCAACAGCTAACGTTACCACACATTATAATACATCTTGGTCTTTACTAGACTTGTAGTTCTCGAGACCGGTCTCGGTCTCGAGACCACTTTTCCGTGGTCTTGGTCTTGTCACGGCCTGGACAGTCTTTGGTCTTGGTCTTGGTCTTGATACTCTCTGGTATTGGTAGTGTCTTGGTCTCGGTTTAGGCGGTCTTGACTACAAGTCTACTCAAGACATAAATGCATTCATGATGTAGTCTGCCTTTTGTTCTACAGTTTGAATGTATATGTTTATGTATCTGTTCTTTGTGATGTCTGTGTTATATTGTTCTTGTCCCACTGAACTACAGCTACAACTACATCTTGATAAAGTGTGTTATCATTGAGATGCCATTGCACACATCAAGGTGACCAGTTCTTCCTCTTGTTAATGGACAATTTGAAGCACAATTTTGTACTATTTGTACTATAAACTATTTGTATTTTGCATTTAATTTAATGCATTTTTTGGTGCACCTGCGTGCGGGTTCTACAACTCATGCAACTCAAAAAACTAGTCTTTTTTTGGTCTCGGTCTCGAGCTGAACAAGTTTTGGTCTTGGTAGTGTCTTGGTCTCGGTTTAGGCGGTCTTGACTACAAGTCTAGTCTTTACTGAAAGAAAAGAATTGTGTCTGTAAGGCCCCCACACACCGGCTAAAACGTCGGACGTCTGAAGCGTTTGGAGAGAGTCGGACGAGTTCGGGAGCTGCTCTGTTCGGTGTGTTCAGCTGCGTCTGATCCGACTGAACATGCGAAGTCGGCCGTCTGAGGTTGGACGCCGTCGGATACTCTGATTGGTTGTTAGCTAGCTGTTCAGTGACCATTCTGATTGGCGGTGTGCCAGCGAATCAGCGCGGCGTGTGGGAGGGGCGGCGGAAGTGACGACGGTAAACAAACCACATAAACAGAGACGGCACAGAGTTACAAACAACACTTCACCGTTCGTTATTTTGGGGATAAACCAGCGTATGTTTGGAAGCCATGGCTGTGTGGACCGAGGACTTTGAGGAGCAGCTGGCTGCCCTGGTGGAAGAGAGACCACCGTAATACGACATCACGCAAGTAATGCTGAGCTAACGCTGTGTGTGCTTTGTTCTGATAAGCTACGGTCCGCACTCCGTTCTGTCATTTCCTGTTTTTATGTTTTGGGTTACTGGCACGAGACTAGCGCCACCCGATGTTTAGGAGACTTATTGCATCTCACGCAGAACGTATAGGCTGCTGTGTAGCCGGGGCGGTGTGTTTCAGTGTGACTTTTCTACTGAGTGGATCCGACGGAGTGGTCGGAGAAGGAAGTCGGATAAGGAAGACGTCGGACCCGGTGTGTGTGAGCCTTTAGAGCCACTCATTTATCGAGTCTGGAGGGGAGGGGGATACGACTTGCTGCAGAGTTTTGAATTTGAGTGTAGTAACAGTTTTGGCCACATTCTTGCCTATGGTGCCTTTAAACAAAGCAGTATAAAGAATAATATAGTGAAGATTTGGAGCCATATTGGCCAGTTTTTTTTCTTTTTGCCGCCGTCATTCCAAACCAAACTCCTCCAACAGAGAGCGGAGGACAGGAGGGATTAGAGCCGAGGCCTCGGTACACTTAACTCTGCATCAAAGGGAGATACGGTCTTTCTTACTTTGTCCATTTAGCAGCTGGAGGGATCCGAGCCCTGTGTGTGTGTGTGTGTGTGTGTGTGTGTGTGTGTGTGTGTGTGTGTGTGTGTGTGTGTGTGTGTGTGTGTTAGCCGGATTAGCTGCTCTATTGTATCTGGGCTTTGAACCTCACTAGGTGGTGCCAGAGGGTGTGAACTAATGGAGCGCTGCGAAGAGGTCTGCTGAGTTTCTCCTCTAACCTCTGTTTACTCGGGGTGGGTTCACTGGGCACGAGTGCACTCCTCAGGAACGCCCACACACACACACACACACACACACACACACACACACACACTTACACACAATGACACCTGGGAGTTGTCGAGTACAAACACACACACACACTCGCTCGTTCAGGGCCAGCGAACAGACACACGGGAGGAGAGGACGGGGATTTTTTAAGCGGTTTTTCCCTCCTTCATCTTTATTTTTATCTCGCAAAACTGGCACAGGAAGTTGGACTGGGCAGCTTTCCAGTTACACACAGCCGCCTGCTGCTGCTGCTGTTGTCACCGACTGCAGCTTAAAAACCAGCTGAGCAAAAAAAAAAACTCTTAAAAACCTCTGCAATGAAAGAACGCAAAGAATCCAGGTTGTGCACACTGTGTTGTTTTATTAATATGCTCTGTACTCTCACCACAGTCACATGTATTTTTTAGCATTTTTAGATGGGTTCCGAGTTACATCATGTCCAGGCAGCCGTGCCGGGGGATCTATTTAACAGACGGACTATTATTTGTCCCACTGAAATATTAATTTGTAGGTGCAGTCTGTCTACAGAGCCTGTGATTTGGGTGGAAAGGAGGCTACCTGCTCGGGCTCGACTCAGCCGAGGAGATGAAATTATAAGAAGCGGCGCTGCAGCAGGACAGCAGTCATTACTGAAATTGCTAAAACTAAAAGATAAAAGAGTAAGTTTTGGTCCAAGTTTTTAATAAATTCAGACAATGACCAATTGATTTCCGCACAAAGCTCCTCCGCTGTGCAGCAAATTGGCTCCTCAGTCTTTAACTTTCGCCGGAGTGCTGGGCTGAGCTTTCTTCTCAGGCACCTTCAGACGAGACAAACCCGGATATTCGTCCAGGAAGACGTTGTACTCGTGCAGCAGAGCCTTCCAGAACGTCTTCTTCCCGTAGATGAGCACCATGGCAGTGACGGTGGTGTAGATGGACGTGAAGAAGAACGTGAGCATGATGATGTTCTCGTGGTTGACGGCGATCTCGTACTGGACGTACAGGTCGACCACCAGGAAGACGATGAAGACGAGCACCAGCGACAGAGACATCTTGATCACCCTCATCTGCGAGCCCAGCTTCGGCCGGTGCGCTCCGTTGGTGCTCTCCTTCATGTGGCGGAGGTGGATGGCGAGGTGGACGGAGATGGAGATGCAGCACTTCATCATGAGCACGCCCGGCAGAACGTCGGCGAGCAGCAGGTACACGGCCTCGTAGATCTCTCCGGAGCCGCTGTCGGGTATTAGAACCCCGCAGTCCTGGTTCTCTGCGGTGGTGTTGTCGCGGTGGAACACCAACATCATCGGCATGCAGGTGCTCAGGCCGCCGAGCAGGATGAGGAACACGGCCGGGGTGACGTGTTTGAGGATGGCGGCCTGGATGTGGGAGTAGCAGCGGTTGGGCGTGTTCACCAGCTTGGTGCTGTAGTAGAACGTGAGGAAGCTGGTGTCCCACATGATGGTGAACTTGAGGCTGAAGATCAGCAGCAGGATGAAGGTGTAGGACGTGTTGTCGACGCGGCAGCTGGTGTCCACCTCGTTCATGGTCATCCAGACGTAGCAGACGAGCTGGTGAGCCAGCTGGGCCAGCGACAGAGCCACGATGATGGTCTCGCTGGGGTTCCACTGCTTCTTCTTCTGCTGGTAGTTCCACACGCTCGTCAGGAGGATGTAGACGTTGAAGAAGGCGGTGGTGATGGCCAGCAGGCCCGTCATCACCCACAGCGTGAGTCTAACTTCCCCCTGCATGATGAGAATAATCTCCGCGCTTCAGTCTGTGTGGGGTTTCGAGCGTTTTGTTTCAAAGAGACGACGAGACGCTGCTTCGTTTGTGCCACAGGATGGAATCAGTCACAGTTTGTCAGAGCAGCCGGAGGAGAAGAGTCACACATTCAGCCTCCGAATCCACACAAAAACTCCTCAATGACTGTTAAAAATACATGTGAAAATGCACGACGAGGCGAGGCGTAGCTGAGGTAAGAAGGTTAGAGCAATTAGAGTCAGACACATCTTCTGTTTCTACTTCAGACGACGCTCCCGTGGGTCGACGAGGCCTTTCATCGCCGAGTCTTCTCAGTCGTCACACGGTGTATTGTCTGAGTCGACACCTGTGGCTGCAGCTGAAGGATCTGTTGTTTTGTTTTGTGTTTACCCGGGCATTAATCCTCGCCTGCAGTCGGCGGCGGGAGGCGCACAGCAAGGTGAAGTCCTTGGATTTAAGTGTTCCTCGGCTGGGATTTATACGGGAGCTTTAGGTGTGATTTGCATCGGTTATGACCACAGGAAGTGGCGACGGAGGATTTGCATTGACAGGCCGTGCAGGAGATGATGTGCTCGTTAGGAACATCCTGTGACTTTACTGTACGTCCATCAGCGAGGCACGACGGCTCGGCCGAGCCGCAGACCAGACGGCAGGCGGCATGCAAATCGCTGGGCCACATATTTACACCAGACCACACACACACACACACACACACACACACACACACACACACACACCTATTTACCTGATAAGAAAAGCAAAATCACCTTTGAATCACCTTCAGGAGCTAATGCGACACCTTATCACTGGAGTTTGTGCCGTGGAGGACAACTTTGTGGACAGACTTTTAAAGGGACAGTGCTCAACAAACGACATAATAAAATACATATTTGTCCTTTAAGGAAACCTTGGATTTTACCTGAAGTTTTTTCTTGTCACATATTTTCCCTCACACCTGTCGTGTATTTGAGATATCAGCCGTAGAGATGTCGGCCATAATGTTCGAATAACTCAACAGCGATGTCTCTTTCCAGAAATCACAACCTGGAACTATTTTCTTTCCACATCACTGTGAACTTAAAACTTTGCATTTCACCCAAATGGGCGTGATTTTTAAAAAATGTGTGTATTAAGGCCCCCACACACACTGCCCGAGGCCGACTTCCTTATCCGACCACCAAAAGTTGCTACACAGCAGCGTATACGTTCTGCGCCTGCGCGAGATGCAATAAGTCTCCTAAACATCGGGTGGCGCTAGTCTCGTGCCAGTCACCCAAAACGTAAAAACAGGAAATGACAGAACGGAGTGCGGACCGTAGCTTATCAAAACAAAGCACACACAGTGTTAGCTCAGCATTACTTGCGTGATGTCGTATTACGGTGGTCTCTCTTCCACCAGGGCAGCCAGCTGCTCCTCAAAGTCCTCGGTCCACACAGCCATGGCTTCCAAACATACGCTGGTTTATCCCCAAAATAACGAACGGTGAAGTGTTGTTTGTAACTCTGTGCCGTCTCTGTTTATGTGGTTTGTTTACCATCGTCACTTCCGCCGCCCCTCCCACACGCCGCGCTGATTCGCTGGCACACCGCCAATCAGAATGGTCACTGAACAGCTAGCTAACAACCAATCAGAGTATCCGACGGCGTCCAACCTCAGACGGCCGACTTCGCATGTTCAGTCGGATCAGACGCAGCTGAACACACCGAACAGAGCAGCTCCCGAACTCGTCCGACTCTCTCCTAACGCTTCAGACGTCCGACGTCGGAGCCGGTGTGTGGGGCCTTTATTCTCACATCTACTGGAAATCTTTCGTCTGCCTCGTAAGACGTTTGTAAGAAGTTTTCCTGAAAGTGTTCACTCAGTAAAGCGTGCTGGACGAATGTGTCTTGCAGAGGAACCTCCACTGGTTCTGTTCTGTCAGCAGGACCAGCACAGATTGGACCCCATTAACTTTTGGTGTGGATCCAGGAATTCTCTCACTTTATCGAACACTGTGAGACGAAGCGTTCTTCCACATTTTGTTCATTTCTCAGGGAAAATATGTGGATCTTGATGAAAATCTTTTATTTTCATGAGGGTTACTCTTGTTTCAGCTGCTGTACAGTAATAAATAGGATATTGGATCAGACTGTTGGGCCTCGGTGCTCCACTGAGAGCCATTCTAGCACTTTAACTACATCTTGCTGCGAATGCTTCAGTACTTTTAAGACTGCAGAAGAACAATATTTCATTATATACAAGCATACAGTGTACAACTGAGTGAAACTGGATCTCTGCATTTAAGACCATTAAGGTGACTTATCTATGAGAGATGAGGGTCTTTGGACTGTTTCTGGTTTAACGGTTCGTGTTGAAGTAAGAAGTTAAAGTCCAATTTGTGTGAAAGTTGATTTTTCGGTCTCATTCCCAAACACAAGCATCAAATACTGACACTTCAGGATTGTACTTTGGGTCGGCTGCCAATTCTTACACATTCAAAGCTCCCATATGGTGTCACACGGGACACGAACTGCAACGTTCGCAAAGGAAAATAATAAAATCATCACAAGTGACGATACACCGAATGCAGGCATCCATCCGGGATGAAGATCCAAGTTTTTAGAGAGATCCGTGGTCGAGAGGCTCGATAACTAACCTGACTCTCTCCAGATGCATTTCGTTCCGCCTAGCTCCACTCACATCCATCTGGGATCGCTCCCGTTGGGAGGGATTTCGGCACCAGATTTTCAGGTCGAGCCAATCAGGACCGCCGGGCGGGAGTTTCATAGATGTGACGTAGCGGAGAAGCAACTGTTTTGATTCAGACAACAATGGCGGCTCGCATCGAGGAAGCAAGCGTCAACATTGATGCTGCTGTTTCATCCGTGTCGTCCAATCTACCCAATATTTTTCCGTTAAAAGAACGTCGCTCTCATCGACGTCACAGGTTGGTTTCGATGTGAGTGGTTGAAGTAGCACGTCAATAAAGATGACAGACAAGTGGTTTATCCAATCATATGCAAGGATTTTTGATAAGGCCCAGCCTTCTGAAACACATCTCCAATGGAGCGATCCCAGATGGATGAGTGGAGCGAGGCGGAACCAAATTCATCTGCCGAGAGTCAGGTTACTCGATAACCGAGCTAACTAAGCGTTGTGTAATCCCAATAAAGTCTGTGGATTATCTTGAGTAACGAGGTCGTGAGTTCTGGACGTTACTGTTGAGTTTGTTGAACATCATATGAGAGAGAAGGCCGACACCTCTACGGCTGATAGAAGTCTCTGGACGGATGAATATCTACAGGTGAGAGGAAACGTGTCGGACCAAATCCTTCTTTCAGTTGCTTGTTTTTATTCAAAATACTTCTACTACTATCCACTCAGTGCACAAAGGATCCACACTGCCGAGGTCCTGACCCGTGTTCTTCGTAATGAAAAGCACCTCAACTCGGTCGAATTAATCACGTTGATGAATCGTTGATTTTATGCGAAACAGCCTAATTTCAAGGGCAGATTTCGCCTTTATTGAACAATAACATTTAAAAAATCTCTTTAAAAGCGAGGGTGAGAGAAGAAAACTGCAGTGAACTTCTGCTTTCTTTTAAAGTAAAATAATTACTAACCCTGTTAGAAGCTCTGTGAAACTTCTTATGAAAAGCAGAGATAACGGGGGTTTCTGGGTGAGGCTGCCAGGAAATTACATGTCATTAATTACTGTATCTATTTCCACAGTTCAAGCTCAGATTGAGGGAAACGTTTCCTCTGACGGACGACGCCGTCTTCACGTATACGAACAGAGCAGACGGGAAGATACGAGACGCGAGCGCCAAGGTTGTCAGTTCTGTTCTTATTGGAAGCAAACCAGTGAGATACACAGCAGAGGCACACGGATTTATGAGTGTGTGTGTGTGTGTGTGTGAATGCAAACTAAAGTGCTGCTGGTTAAATTTCCAAGAAAGGCTCATTTAAAAAGTGAGAGGAGCGTGTCTGAAATGGAAAGTCTAATTTTATTTCTGATCATTTGAAAGTGTAAAACAGTCTCTAAACAAAATGCCTCCACAGATTAGAGCTGAGAGGCCCCGGGCAGAATTTATTACCGAGGGCCCGTCAGCCCCCTCGCCACTTCTTCTTCTTCTTCCCGCTCTTATTAATTCAACGTGCACCTTTTGAAGAGGGGATCAGGCCGATACAGGCGAGCGTTGCCGAGGCCGCCGGCGCCGTGCTGACGCTGGATTCTGCAAGTGGCAGCTGCAGGTTACAGCGCTGGCTGCTCGATTAATAACCAGCTTAGTGGCTGCTTTGCAAAAAACACTGGAGCAACACACAACACAAACAAGCAGCAGCTTCGGTCTGCAAATGGAAATTCTTTCGCAAAGAGGACGAGGGCAAAATCAACTCCACTGTCTCACAAGTGTCTGACTCATGAGCATCTGAATTTGTATTGATCCACCAACAGCCCCGAAAATAGCCCGTCTATAATCAGCCGGCTGTGAAACAGGCGGATTTGTTTGTCTGACCGTGTTTTCACACGGATCAGAATTTCAACACCTCGTTTTGCATCGGCTCAAAACTCATAATGATCCTCTCCGAGTTAATCGACCGCTTTGATATAATCACATCTAATTCTGCATACGTGAGTCCATTAAGATGCTGAAATACATCACATTCAATTAGAGGGACGGCGACTGATGCTTCCACACTGCAGTGAGGTACGCGTTTGATTAAAGGAATAGTTTCAAGTTTTAGGGAATATGGTCTCCTGAGTAAGACGTGAAGTTTCATACCACTCTAGTAGATATGAAGCTGAATCAAGAGGCAGGTTAGCTTAGCATAACATCTGGAAACATGCCATAAGCTAACAGAATCAACCAGCACTTAAAGGGATATTCCGGTGTAAATTTAATCCATGGTCTAACACACCGTGACACCGAGTAAGACTCCCCCTCGAGAGGTCAAGTTAGCTGACCGCTAGCTTAGCTAGTTTTAGCAACCTCAGAAAAGACCGCACGATAACAATACACTGCAGCTTATGTCTCCAACTAGCAGCCTGCCTGTGTGGGGAAGCCCTGACGAGTCGATTACCGAGTGCAGTAGATTTCTGCAGCTCAAGGATGAAAATGTCTGATTATTACTCCATTACTTCCGTTATTTTCCCTGTCAGCTCTCGATAATAAGAACTGAGCATTCCATGGAGTAATAATCAGACATTTTCATCCTTGAGCTTACTCAAGTGTTAGACCATGGATTAAACTTACACCGGAATATCCCTTTAAGTTCACTAATCAACACTTTATATTGTTTTTTATTATGGATAGAAGGATGGATATATGAGTCAGGTGAAGTTTCGTTTCTGGAGCTTCACAGCAAAACAACGTTGCAGCATTATCCTAAACAACTAAAGTAGCTGAGGACGGAAAAAAACAAAGAAAAAATTCTCCAAAACTACATTAAAACTCTGCTGAGTGATCTATTAGCACTTCCTGTTTGCAGTGAACCTGTGGATGTACAGACAACGATCACTGGATCACTGTGATACTGAAGAAAACTTGAAAAACAGGATTTTTCCCATGCAGGTTAGCTTCTGATGCAAACATTTCCTACAGCTGCAGCTTCAAATTAAAAGCACTGACCCGGTGAAACAGGAGTTGGCTTTTATTTTGAAGTAGGCCAGTCGCAGAAAATGCTTTGTGCTTCGAGCAAAAGATGACGCGTCCACTATCAGTTAAAAAATGTTTAATCGTAGTCATACGTTATAAAAGTCACACATTGATCGAGCTACATGCGTCATAGAAAAAAAACAAGCAGCAATAAAAATACACATTCTTGTTATTTACATTTTAAATACAGTTTTAGCATAATCAGTGTAATAATGACTGAATTCTGAGACGTCGTCGTGCATCATGACACTCAGCCAGGTGAACGTTGTGTGTCCTGGGCCGATCACCAGCTCTCCCATTATCGTCCGATTTATATTCTATTGCACCTTTTGTCACATACAAACGTTTACCAGCTTAGTCAACAGAATAAAATGTTGGGATTATATGTTTCTGCAAACCACGTGAGCGTAAATTCATACATTTAATATGCATCAGAGCATTCCTACAATACGAGTCGTATCATGTTTACGCTACACGTACATGACAGCCGCCAAGCCACAAACCACTGTTCAAGACAGTGTTTGAACATTTGTGAGCGTGAAATCACTTGAGGCATCAGGATGTTTTCCAGCCGTGCTTGTGGCGACAGAACCAGGTATTTTAATCCAAAACACGATGTAGGTATAAGAAGGTAACACCTGTACACTCACTCCATGTCACGGAGGTTTGATGAAGGTGCTTCGATTCCACTTGGATCAAACTGTTCCAGCTGTTTGAGGAATCTAACCCGATCAAGGTCCAAGCTGTTGTAGTGCAGCTGTGACCGTCTTTCCTAAACCTAACCAGATCGTAAACACAGCGTTGTCACAACGTAACACTGAAACTCAAACATAACGAACACATCCGTGGATTTACAGAAACGTACACTGCCAACACCGATTCAAGCGATTGGGTTTTACTTAACGAGACTATTCTTCACAAAGAGTCTTATTTTCTTCAGGAGGCGGAGTTTTGTACAAAAACTAAACCCTCTCAGGCGTCCTGACTGGAGTTACACAGGGTATCCGTACTCGTGGTCGTAGTGGAGGGCAGCTGGTTTGTTCCCGACAGGAGAGGACATGTTACTCCCCCCGGTGTAGACGGCGCTGCGGCCTGACGCCCGGGCGTTGGGCATGTGGTTCCTCACGGAGCTGTACTGCACCCCGGGGTGGGTACGGTACCCCAACACTGACCGGAAACTGGAGTTTCTGCTGGTGGGTCTGCTGGGTGGCGCCTGGGCGTCCTCCCTGAGGGAACAAGTCACATCTCACGTGTCAAACACATGCTCATATTTCCAGGGGTTAAAGCAAAATAAAAATCATCTGACTGAAAATGTATTTAGGTATCACTTTGGGTCATGGCCGCATACTGCCTCGATATTTAAACACCACGTGGTCCATTATCCCTTCTAGTTCAAAGCCAGGGCATGAAACCAATATTTTTTGCAAGACTTCTTGTTAATGGGCTATAAATAACAAATCGTCTGCACAAGTTGTCAGTGCAAGCATTTATTTTCACAATGTTTTAACAATAAACACAACGGTGTAACACACACACACACACACAAAAATAACTTTAAACGGCACTAACGGCACCACCTCCACTTATTTTTTACCGGTTTATCGATTTCCGACACATCGGCGCCTTCCTTTAGTAGAAGCGCGTCCATACTGCCAAAACCGAAGCAAAGTGTGTGCTCCTTTGATATGGGCCCGTCTTTCCTATAGGAAAATGTTCGGATGTGCTCTTAAATTTAAATGAACCTCGAGGAGCATCTCACAGTGCATAAAAACAAACTAGTGCACATTAGTAGTAACGTTTGTTGTTTTCTGTAGCTCTCTCTTGGGCTGTGCATGAACGCACCATGGTTATACAGCTCTGTACTGTACGATGCACCAAACTGCACGTTTGCACGGGTCCCTCTCCTGAGATCCCTCGGGAAAGTTTGCACGGAAAGTCGGGTGTTTCTCAACGTGGTGCCTCCGCACGCTGTAATCTTTCGGTTTGGCATTTAAACTTGGCGGTAACATAAATAAATATGTATCCGTCCAGGTGGGGTTAAACCGACGGTTTTCATTTTCAGTTGTACGTGTCTGCTTTGAGAAAGACATGTCGTTTTCTACGACCGGCGACGACTCGAGCTACCACTTCTGTCAACAAAAACGCACGGACTTATGGGTTGAGTGTTGCTAGGATACGCGGAGTGTTGCATTCGTGGTCTGTACTACTGTAGGAATTTTTAAAGGCTCTCGGAATGTTTATTTTTTTTATATGCGGTTCTCGCTCTGCCTTTCTGGTGGGACCACGGGACCTTACGAGAGCCGAGTTGACGGATTTCCGTCATAGCGACGGAAAACTTTAACCCCTGTATTTCACAGATGTTTGAAATCCTCTCCAGCTCTGAAACAGTACCTGATTTCATTGGCGACCTCCTTCTGGTATTTGCGCTTGTGGCAGCAGCAGATGAGGAGCCAGATGAGGAGCAGGAGGAGCAGCAGCAGCAGGAGGGCACCGATCACCGCTCCAGCTATGACCCCCGCCTTGTTGGTAGCTGAAGGAGATGACACGGCTCAGCTTTAATTCTTTGTGGTCATGAATTCCAGCTTTAAGAGGCTTACATGAGGTTTTACGACTCTCAGACTAGAGCAAATATTTGGCAAGGTAAGGTTCCTTTAGGGCAGAAAAGTGTTAAATACTTAAGAGTGAAATGAGATGATAATATCGTGGACTCACGGTTATATGCACGCAGTGCATATTTACACTGAGCTTTGCCGACGGCGTTTTTCGCCTCACAAACGTAACTTCCAATGTTGCTGTCTGTGTGGTTCTTTATCAAAAGCTCCCCCGTCTGTGCGTCTTAAAGAAAGAAGACAACCTTCAGTACAAATGCGGCGTCGTGAATGTATAATAGAAAAGCCTTTTTGTCCTCCTGTGCCTCTTCACCTTGGACTGCGGTGGATGGTATTGAACCTCCGGTCTCCCTCGTCCACACGTAGCTGAGAGGATTGGATCCCTGAGAGGATTTGCAGCGGAGGGAGACGGGGCCACCTTTCTCCTCGCCTCCGTCCACCCAGCACTTGGGCGCTGACGGAGGAACTAGTGAAAGGAGACAAACAAAAACAATTTTTAGAGTCACGCCTCAGTGCGTTGGCTCATCACGGAGAGGGTGTGAGAGGAGAACAATCTCAATCCTGGCTGCAGAGAAGGGTGTGTTCACTGAGCAGAAAGAGGCTCCACATTCCTTGAGAGTGAGAGCAGCTTTTAAAAGAAGAATGAGAGGGCTGTGAAAATGAACAGGTAAAACCGGTAGGAAGGAAGCTCTCCTCACCCATCACCACCAGCGTGAGCTTTCTTGTGTCAACACCCGGCGCCTTCTTGACTTTACACAGGTATGTCGCCGTGTCTGAGACCCTCACATCAGAGATAGCGATGGAGGCGTCGCCCAGCTTGGGGTCCCCGGTGAACTTCATCCTGCTGGAGATGCTGGGATCGCCGTATCGGTGCGTCTGACCTCCGGTGAACGATAAGATCTGAGATGCAGAGATGGCGGTGAGTGACGTCACGTCGTCAAAGCAGGTTTTTCAACCAACAAGAAGATACCCAGAGGGACAAGATATCCCCATCTCTAACACGTTCATCCGGTCTGTCCTCACACCTACCAGTTTGTCTTTCTGTGTCATGTCCGGGCTGACGTCGGACCACTCGATGTCTAGATCTCCCGTGTCCTCGGGGCCGGGCGTGTAGGTGCATCCGAGGTTCACCGTCTCCCCCTGGGCCTTCTGAATAGTCTGTGGCCCCGAGGAGGTTACCACCATCGCCTCCGTCACATCTGAAGGGTCACAAAAACTCTCATTAGTTTCATTCAGCCAAGAATTATTAATATACTTCTCAACCGAAGTAAAAGTACAAATACCACTCTGTGAAATTCTCCATCCAAAAACCTTACTATAAGTATTAAATGTGTGTGGATCAATACCACTGCTGCATTTAACTACTTTATATATACTGCTGGCTCGTTTAATCGACAGCAATGCATCATATTCTGTAGGATCATCATATGTTTACGGCACAGCTGCTGCTCTACAAGGTTTAATGTCAGAAAAACAGCCTGTATTCAGCTAATCCAAGAGTTTAAAGTAGTTTAAAGGAGCTCTATGTAACAATTCACAGCAATTTACAAGTATTAATCACTTTATTATCGGCCATATGTGAGCGGATTATAAAGTGATGTGAAAACTGAGACCTCCCCGTCTCTCTTGGTTTCTTTGTGAAAGACTTGGGTCGGATTTTCAAGCAATTTATTCACTTTCTCAAGTGACGCTAACGGAGACCAACAGTGGCTAAGTATAGTTTATAGTTGAGTTTTCTCAACACATTAAACTTCAGTTCATCACAAACATTCAAAAGAAATGAATCTGGAGGTGTGTGCATTTCACTGGACACTGAAACTGTAGAAGCAGAGAGCTTAAAATGTAAATGCAGCCCCCTTCGGTTAAAGCAGCCTGGTTTGTGGCAGTATGATGCAATAGCTACCCCACTACCATCAGTTCTGGAAGCGCCCTGTAGTGCAGTACAGCGAGAAAACTCAGGAAAGACGGAGGATGGTTGGGGTGTGGTTGGACGGGTCACACCCACGTAGGGCTAGATATCGACGTTGACACTTTTATGGCACAGATAAAATCCTGTCTTGTTATTCGATACCAAAATTGGAATACGTGACGAGTCAGGCGTCAGTAAACCTTGTTTGTTGCTTGTTGTGCCAAGATCTGATGATTAAATGCTGATGATTGTCTGTCTCGAGGCATGCAGGAGAAGAATAGGTCACACCCAGAACCAGAGGCAGGGCTCAGCACACCTTTTGTTAAAACAGACTAACCACATCTCGGCTAAAAGTCATAATGTGTGCAGTGTTTGTCCACAAGCTTTATTTTGAAAGTCTAACTGGACGTTGCATAGTTATTAGTGCTAACTTGAGCCGTTCACCTGCAGAACTGACATTAGAGGGGTCGGTAGAGCGTCAGAGTTTGAAGCTTAAGGCCACTGACCAAGCTCTCGTATTTGACACGCTCACGATGGACAATTTAAGAAAATAGGATTAAAATTAATGCCGCAAATCCATGAATATCGCCTCCTGGGGGGTGGGTGTGTTTAAGCTAGTAACGCTAATGTATCCTGGAGCCGATAACCACAGCAGAGATGAAGGGCAGCTCACTTCTGTCTGACTCCAGCCCACCAATTCTTTTTTCGTTTTCAGACTTGCAGCGTTCAGCCCCAAGTGACGATTTATCAGACTTCATACAGCTCCCTCTGGAGCCACAGAACGCTTTGTACAAGTACTTGCCAAGACCTGTAAACAGTCTATGATGTGTAAAATTGGTGCAGTTTTTCCAAAAAAGTATACTCCTTGACTTTATGCATTTTGTCCACCACTGATTTCATCCTACAATCCTTTTTCTCTCCCTCCGATTTTCATAATCATCCATCCGGGCCAAAAGACAAACAGACAGAAAAGACAGAACTCTCTCTCTCTCTCAAACACATTAATATCTTTTCCTCTTAATAACATTCAGGCTCTGGGCCTGAGCTCGTAAACAGTCTCAGAGAGGAGTAGGTGCTGATCTGAGACTAATTGGCCTCTTAAGCCAAACGGAGGAGGATTTAGAGCCGGAATAAAAAGTGAAAGAGGTATTTTTGTGAAAATGAGTTACGTATTAATTTAAAAACTCTCGAGGCTCATTAGTTGTCAGGAATTTATTAGTAAATGATGATGAAAACTGAATGGATGAGCAAACATGAAAAATGCACTTGACAAGTGGCGGTTAAAAGCTGCCTCTGCGTTGACACACACCCTGCTGACTCACTGTTTACGGCCAGGGATTTTAATTAATGCTGATAGCTTGACGTTTGTAGAAGGAACACAACACGATTATTATCGTCACGTGAAAAGGCTTTTTTTTTTCCCAACAGATCCATCCAATTTAGTTATTCTTGTAACGGCTGTCATTCAATTTCTCAGACATCTGCAGCGAATTCGTTTCAACGTTTCCACATTAAGATGTTAAACATTCGCTAAATATCCTAATGGGGCCCATTGATAAATCAAATCAGCCTCTCTTTTGACAGCACTCATCATTAAATTCACTATAGCACTCAGAAAGCACTTCAATTCCGCCTCAACAAAACAAACATGTCGGAGGCTTTAATGAAAGCGTTTAAATGGCAGATTTGATGTATTGAGTCGGACAAAACCTCAAATTAGTCACTCAAATGTTTGCGACGCCGGAGCCCTCTCGGGTTAAACGCTGCAAAACCGACGATGGTGTGTTTTCTATGAAGAGCGCAGTCACTGAGCTTAACACAAAGAGTTTCAGCTATTCAAATCCTGTGCACTTCCTCATCGGCACTTACAATAACAGCTCAGATAACACTTCCCGCTCAAAAAGGTGTAATTTGTATGAAACGAAATTCAAAAGGTCACTGCAAAAAAAAAAAACGTAGGTGGGCAGCATAAAAAAAAAGTTTTCATTGCAAACTCAGATGATGACGCAGGGAAACACTGCAGACTTGGACTGAACACAGTCTCTGAGGGCGACGGACCTCAGGTTTGAGACAGGGGATACATGTATGGAGGCGATTTACGGGAAATCTGATTTTGGGAGTCGGGGACGGGAGAGGCATGAAGCGCCGAGGAGACAAGAGGGAGTGTCGGACATCAGCAGCAGGTGAAAAAGACGTGTAGAGTCGGAATATTTTCACATCTTGCTCTGTGAGCTGAGGATTTATTTGGACCAAACCAGAAGTGATTGTGGAGACAAACCAACACAAGTGTGTGTTACGATGAGTTAACGAGGCTATTAAGTAGGGCTGGTTAATCAGCCCAATTTCCCGATTCGATTCCGATTATTGAAGTCTCGATTCGATTATCAATGATTATTGATATTCCATTTAACATCAGTCAGCTGCTGAATTATTTTACCTCTCTTTTGACTCACACCTCACAGCACCTTCAATATTGTATAGAGTAACTGTAATATCCAAATTATTATTTTTTACTTTGTTTTAAATGTCGTCTTTCACTGTTAATAAAAAATGTCCACACTTGTGAATAAATGTCCAAATTCTCTTATTTATTTATGTTATTCTCCATATAACAAAGATGCAGATGCTTTGGAACTTTCTGTGGTCACAGGACAGCTGTGTAATACCTTGCACCTCCGGGTTAAATCAGGTATGACAGCCAGTAAGAGGAGGACTCCGGTTTGTATTACAATTAAAAAAAAATAAAATTTAAATAAAATTTAAATAAAAAAAAATTTTAATCGATTTTTGGAAATTTAATAATCGACTCATAATCGACAATATTATAATCGCGATTAATCAATAATCGATTTTTTTCACCAGCCCTACTATTAAGCGCTTCTTAGTTCAGTAAAAGAGAGAGACTTGAATTCAGACGGTGTGCGGTTGTATTTTTCCTGTTTGGTGAGGAAAATAGGTGTGAAAATATTTCCTTTCTTGACATTTTGTGAGTTTTTTAATAGATGAAACTACAGTGGCCATCAGATTGTCACCTCTTGAGGTACAAAGTGGTATCACAAGACAAGACAGACTAAACCGGTTAAACACAGTGCATGGACATCTTCCATAGCGTAACCCTGTTGTTTCCTCACATTCCGTTGATTGTGTTTTAAATTAATATTCTGGACAAGTTCCCCGTCTATCTTCCCCTTTTGTGTTTGTTTGTTTACGTCTGTTCTGTATGTACAACGCATGCTCTCACTCTGCTGCATGCATTCAGCTGGATTGTACTTCTGCTTTATGTTGTTTGTGTAATATAACAGACAGCCTGGATGGAGGCCAGGGACTAATTCCTCCACCGGGGACGATAAAGGCTGTCAGGGTCGTGCTTTTAAAAAAAAGCACAAACCAGTTTGACCATGAACACGGGGAAAAGAGACTGTGAATGTTATGCAGTGCATCTTCCAGCCGCCCTCATTATATGTACATGGTTGATTTATTGTCTGCGATGCAATTCATCTCGTGGTATTACTGCCGGATCATCAGCTAAGAGCATGTCAGACTGCCCAGCGTGTAGCATGAATCACAATCAGACCGGGAGGAAACACTTGTACTGTACGAGATCATATATTCTCCAACTCTCCGGGATCATAATATTGAAAGTCTGCTTGTAAACACGGCAGTCAGCGGATGAAAGCGGACACTCAGAAAACATGTCAGATGTATTTACCTTGGCTGCACTAAACCTGACACACAATCTCAAGAGGAGGAAGAAAATACCAGACTCACCTGTATGGAGCTGAGCGGTGAACAGAAACAACAGAGCCACCTTTAGCCCCACTCTGATGAACACAGGCTCCATTAAAAAACCCTGAGAGAAACATACAGCGGAGAAACGATTCAGAGAATGTCCACTTTCTTTGAATGCTCGTATACCGTCTCTAATTTAATCTAATGGAAATGGAAAGCCCTCGGCTGAACCGCTGTCCTCCACCTCTCTTTAACAGTTGTTGTTTATCTCAAATCGAACGTTCACCTTGGAACGAAAGAATAGCTGCCTATTTCTTTTTTTTTTTTCTTTTTACCTCCGAGGTCTAGAATGAATGTGGATATAATTGTAAACAAGCAGAAAAGCTCTCACTCTTCAGTACAATCAAACAGAAAAGAGCTCTGACGTACCTTAAAGTTAAAGAATAATCCAAAGGTAAAAGTGTGTCCTCTCAGGCTTGGCAGTGCGTCGGGTCTGGTGAGGCTTATTTTGTCCTCGGGTGAAACTCAGCAGTAGTTACGATGGCCACACCCTCTCTGTCCATAGTACACCTGCAGGCCACACCTAGAGCTGGAGACATTCCAACACTCAGCAAAATACCTTCAGATTCTCATTTTTTTTTTTTAGTTTCTGTTCAATTATTCGACACAATAACACAAAAATAAGATTCAGAATCCAGAAAAAAGAGTGAGGTGTCAGCTGTGCTGTCGGCATTTGTTTTCTAAATGCGGATTTATGGACATTAGCTCATGACAGAGATTAATGATTACCAGAAACTGCTGAGTAGCTCAACAAATATGTTGCTGCACCGCTTTTAAAAAGGGAATACGTAAGGTACGATATGGAAAGAGATTTAGTTTAGATTAAAAACATTTACATTATGAACAGAATGTAAAGAAACAACAGTGCTGACATCATTTCTTTACAATTTATTTTCTTTCTATTTGTACAGATCAACAGATCATTGGTTTTATGCCCTTATAACATTTAAATTATTCTTTTTCTCTATTCTCTCTATAGATACAGTATCAGGTCTGATATAACCACCATACTTCTGGGGTTCTAACAGTATTTAATAAACACAAAAACTAAAATAAGAGTCGTGAGATGACAGAAGGGCATTTTACAAACAAAGTTTGAGTTTCCTTACCTGCAAAACCCACCAGGACACAGGTGTTGGATGCGTGCAGGTAGGCAGGGTGAAGATAAAACAAATTAAAAATACCGGGAGAATCGACGATCAAAATTGAAATTGAATGCTCATTTCAATCAACTTTTTATTTAGACTTAAAATTCTGACACCGCCTACAAGAAATTAATGTTTTAACGAGAATTTTCTTTACAAAACATAAAACTGGAACCATACATCGCCTGGATTAAAATTTCTCTTTTACTGAGCGAAGATGAGCTGAATTTCCTTGTTGACTCATCAAAACTCACCGAAACAGTCTTGATTATTGATCCTCGTTTGGTTTAACAACTGAAGTAGATGGGAGTTTGATTTAAAACATTCTGGAGATTTGGTTTACACCGGACGAGCTGTACGGAGTAAAACAAGTCTCCAGCTGCTTCAGGTGTTTAGCAGAATGCTGCCAACGTTTTTTTACTGTGAAGCTCCAGAAATGTTTTGTGGACAACGAAACTTCACCATCAGCATGGAGGGAGGAGATAAAGACGGAATTTTTCATCTTCCTTTAAGCTTGAACAGGTCTTCCCGACACACCCGTGCGACACACCTATGAAAACATTCTGGTTGTTGTTGACAGACGGTGCTGCACAGGACGTCTTGATTTGTATCTCGTTGCCAAGACGGTGACGGAGGTGCGAGCTGCGGAGCGACTGCAGCATCTGCTGCGGCTTTCAGGCTGTAAATAAAGCCTTTATTAGATCATCAGTAATTTCAAACTGTTCGAGCTGCTGCGTGTGAATCAGCCGACAGTATCACAGCTTCCTATCAGCTGTAAATGATTCACCAAAATGAGGAGTTATTACGGTTTATCTAATCCGTTCTAATGTACCAAGCCCCGCTGTGGCTGATGAGCCAAAAAATCTAAAGAAAGACATTTTCAATGAAGTCGGATGGGCAGTGAGATGATTCCGTATTGATCGTATGAGAGTCTACAGTATGTGATGCGAGCACGGAGCATGACGCTGGCCATTAGGAAACTTAAGTGCTGGGTTAATGCAATCCTGCCAATAACGTTCATTAAGGAGATGAACAAATTAGTGACGCTCAGCATGAAACATGATCAGAAAGCAAATTTGAAATCCGCCCGTCACTTTTGTCGCACGCTGCGTGTTTGCACGCCGTACACCTGGGCTTCCCGCGGCGAGCGTGAGTGACACCTGATCCATAAATCTGCGCCGGAAAGTGTTCATGACTGATCCCGAAAATGTCAGGGTGTGTGTGAAGCTTTGCGGTGTGGCTGTTTAACCAGCAGGTGGTTAATTGCCCCGCTCCCTCCCCCTGGTGATAGAGGAGGTTCTGAACAGCCGAACAGACTGTGTGACAGGACGAGGCGGGACCAGAACAGCCAGCGCCGGGGCAGCCCACCATTAACACTGCAGCACAGAGAGTGTGAATACATTTGTGACCAGAGCGGCCTTTTTGTCACTCAGCGATTTCTTAATTATCCAACTTAACTTTGAGGTTAGGAAGCTTAACTCCCTCTCTATAAGGCAGACACTTTCTCTAACCCCGTCTACTTTCCTAGAATTGGCAAAGGTACCCTAATCACACCACAGGGTAGCAAACAAACCACCTTGACAGATGTCCAAATTACAAGTAAACAGCCGAGCACGGGAGGCAAACAAATGACCAAAGACGGGAGGGGAGAGGCTCCAGAAAGGCTGGGCTTGCCAGCAGCCATACTGAAATAGCACAGCAGCGTGAGTCACGGCGTGTCAATGTCAGGGAGCCAGTTGGGCACATATATTCGTCTTTTTAAGGTGGAACACCACTGGGACAAGGATGGCGCTTCTGGCAGAGGGAGGCAGTCACTCAGCCCCTCAAAGAGCTACGTGAGTGGAATACAGCCAGCACGCCGTATTCATGACCCCTGAATCTCTGCAATTAAACGACCACTCTGACAGTGAAATTGATTTTTTTGCCTCCTTTTTACGGCAATCAGTCGTTATTCACAAATGTCCTGCCCATCATAAACGCGTAACCTGGGTGGTGTTGGTTACAGCACGCAGTAATGAGAACATATACGGCGAGCGTTGCCGGTCGGCGTCCAGCTCCGACTGTTGTCTTGTTATACTGTGAAACTGGTAATATTAGTTTCTCTCTCCAAGCAGGGTGCATTTTTTCGGCGGCTGCTGCCCTGCATGCCTCCATGTGTCATGCTGCAGAATAAATAATAAAAGGGGCGACCGCAAAGATTCCTCCCAGCCTCTATGATTCTTTATCTCAGTGAGTAACCCACTGGAGGAAAGGGCACATCTACCATCAAAGCATGCATGAGCGATGCCGGACGCAGCAGGATAAAAATCTCATTCGGTTGCGTCCTACGTTTCATCCTCGAGTATTAATGATATTAAAACTCATGCACCCGAAGGCGATATCATCATGACTGTACATAGGAATGCATAATATGGATTTCTTTCAGTCGGTAGCGAAAAAAGATAACCGATAATTCCACGTTTTCGTATCTTAAAAAGAAGTTTATAACCTTTAGTGTATTCACACCTGAGGCGGAGAAAAAGGCTCAGATGTGGTGAGCAAAGATGGATGATTTAATATTTCTCATCTCTGATAAGACTTGTTGTCCTAAAACTTCGAGCCTTTATGCCTCCTCTCTGAGCTCTTGCAGAAGATGTGTTGAGAATTGCAGACTTTTAAGGTTCAAACAGCCACCGACTGGAGCAGAGGTTGTAAATGCTCGATGGAGTCGATGAACGCTACTTGGCTTCATATTATTGGTTCTACAAATGGCAAAATATATATTGGCACGTCAAAAAACACAGAGCAAAGAGCTATATTGTGCCTCTGAGTGTGTGTATTCCCATAATTAGCAGCTCCCTGAGTCAGTGTTGGATTCAATTTTGAAAGTATTAAATCTTTCTTTCACTGAAGGTTTAGTGATCGATCAGAACTTGTGACACTGTGTGTCACTCGATTACCGTCCTCGCTCCTGCCAGACAAAAACAAAGGCTTTATTATCTCGGCTCGAATCACAGCTGATTTTAGTGCATCATAACACATCGGGCGTGGAGTTAATCTGCATAGATGGATTGCTGAAAATGCCTTTATTACGTAGCAATGCATTTTATTAAGGATGCGTGGCATGGATTTTTTTCAGCCAATAATAAAAAAAAGATAATTACCTGACTCTCATAGCTGTGATAAGATTTATTCTTATTGTGTCATGTTCAGTGATGACATGTACATCTCCTGTCTACATTGCGTGGCTCTACACAGGTGCAGCCGTTCGACGTTATGAGCACAACATCAGTGCGTTTGTTGTTCTTCTTCTCTCTTTTTATTGGCTGCTCACAAAACAACTCTAAAAAGGTGCATACCACCACCTACTGTGTCAACAAAAACTATTAAGCTTTGTATTATTGGCTAAATTTATTGGCTGTAATTTCTTTATCTGCCGATAACCGATTATGTAAATTGTCCATTATTGGGCCGATAATTTATCCGTCCAATATTTATCCGTACATCCTTACAGAGCAACTTATTAATTGCCAAGACTGCTTTACTTGACATTGCACTTCCTGCGATGTGTAATATTGTGCATAGGGATGTTAACCGATGACCGTTTGACTCGATGGTTGACCGTATCAACGTTAACCAATCAATCTTGTCGGTTAAAAAATAAATAAATTAAAAAAAATTAATTAAACACTGTCAGTATCGCTGTCACTCTTCGCCGCCGTCCTCCCCACAACTTCCGCCTGTTCCCCAGCAACCACATCACGTGATTTGCCATATAATTTTGTGGTTGATGTGGTTTTTTTGCTTGCAAGCACTTCCTGTTTGCGGACACGTTACTGAGAAGTCTTTTACCGTTTCTTCCTGCACCAAACACCAAACGTGACGGCAATATTCGCGAAAAGCGTCGCACACATCATTTATCACAAGTCCGGTTTTACTCGGCCTATCAACACAATTTAAAAACTAGTATATAGTTTGAAGTCCGCACTTTCCCCACAAGTTGAAACGGAGAATCAGTGAGGCTGCATCTCGCTGCTCCGTCGTCTTAAAGCGGTCATTGTCGTGATTTGACAAGCACATTTTAATCTGATCGGTTAACCGGTTTCAACCGGTTAATGAGGCTCGGTGGTCGGACAAGAATATTTTTAATTTTCGCCATCCCTAATTGTGCAGCCCTTACCAATACCAAAAAATTCAACAATGTCAGGCTGACATATATCGTGCATCCCATTTTCTTTTTTTCCCCATCCACATAATTGACAGAATATATTAGAGCAGACGGAGACAACAAGGGGAAGATTACTGACTCTAGCCTAAAAATACAACATCCCACACTGCCCAGGCTAAATTGTGTGAAGGGTGAGCAGGGTCACTGCATCGAAACGGCCACCGAGGTCACAAATTGTACATTTTTGGTCACACAGAAAATCACATCCGCTGTGAATCTCTGTCTGTATGTGGACAATTACGGAGAGGGGTGTCAGTACATCTAACCAAGAATGTGTGCCAAAACCTTATCCCGTGCACGCAGACAAAAGACTTCCCGAGGACGGAAATTAAACACATGCAGGAACCAGAAAAGCTTGAAGGTCCCGTTTCACTGACAGCCGGCTGCTCCTCACGACCGCTTCAACTTCTAACCTTCAAACATGAAGAGGCAGAATTTCTGCATATGAAATAGCGGAGTAAATGGGAATTTATCTTGTATTTACTACTCCATCCCTCCCTCGGTTCACAAGCTGCCCACCCACATATCCCCCTGCACACTCACACACACACACAGAGAGCCTAGAGCAATATGAGCATGGTGGACCCCATAATCCAATAAGTTGTGCTTCTTGTGCTAAACCCAGTGAAGTCTGGCACACACAGAGAGTCCATGGAGACTGCGGTCCCTTAAGCCTCGCTAGCAGGAGCGGGATGGAAACTGTATTCTCTGAAAAAGAAACGTCAGATCTCTCTCCCCCTCTCCACTTCCACGATTGCTCAGATTCCCCACACACACACGGGGGAGTTATGATGTAAAGATGTATTTAATGCCTTATTCTCTTTTTTACGCCGGTACGAATTAAGAGAAATATTCCTTTTCGTAACAGTCTGCTTGATGACTGCTCTTTTAGTGTCTGTTTTTTGTCAGTCAACAAAAAAAACAAACAAACGTTCACTTGGAGAGGAATAATTTCCGCGGGACTGATGCTCAGTCGAATAAATTCGCATACATTCTTGGCCAAGCTTGAAAGCAGCATAATAATTCATAGAGTAACGGCAATTTCCATCAAAACCCTCACAATAGTTTTTTTGGGGGGGGGGACATTTGCATTCTTTTGATGCTCTTTGTCTTTGTTGTCTGTCACAGCAACAAATTAGTGAACTCTGTTGTAGTCAGGCAGTTATAGTCAACGCCAGGCAGTAATGCGAACATGACAGTGTGTTGCAAACAGGAGACACTCTCAGTGTAATTAAAGACAACACTCGTGCTATCAGACAGTGAGGGAGGACGCTGTTGTCACAACACAAAGCTGCGTATCTGTACTCCGTCCTTAAATGTAACACAAACCAACATTTTGGGAGAAGAGCTCTCTCACTGTCGAGGTATAAAAACAGAACTCGGTCACTTGAGAGAAGAACATCATCAAGCTGTCTGTAGGTGACATTTTCATCACCGTATTGATCTGCTGTGGCCCCCACACCTTCTCTTATTTGCTCCATTTCCAGGTTGGTCTCTCCGCCTCCGCTTGTTATTGCCGGCTTTAGTGAATAGAAGTATTAGTTTTAATCGCTTCGCACAGCTTCGAAGGTTTGTGAGATTTTTACTCGTTCACACATTCAAGGTTTCAGTTGAATTGATCACTCCGGTGAGATGGTTCACGGGTCTGGTGTTATCATCGAGACTCGGGATGAACCAGAATCTGCCCGGCAGATTATCTTGGCCAATATTCAGCATTTTCGATTATCGTTATCAGTGTTTTTGTGTGTGATTGCAGATAAAAAAACATTTTAAAATGCAAAACTTTGCCTCTGCAGCAGCATCTTTTCTCTATCTTGTAGTCAACACTCTAACTGAACCTGCAAAGTAACTAGTGCCTAAAGTTCTCATAAGAAGAGTGGAAGTAACAAGTAGCAGATAATTGAAATACTTAAGCAAAGTACCTGAGTAAATTGTATTTACATTTTTTTGCGAAGATCTTTATTTTTACTTCAAATATACATATATATTATCGGTCTCCTTGACTATTAATGATAAGCATCGATCCCTAATCGAGTCACTTTCTGCACATATTTGGATTAGCCGGAGTAAGGTTGGAGTCAGGCACTGCCAACGAGTGGTTCTTCAGAACCCTGTGGGTAACAGAGACTATATCAAGTCTTCCCGTCTTCATTCGGTCCATGACTGAACATTTTTCATCCAACTACGTAATATTTATATATTTTGTTGAAAATATGAGCAGGAATAATTCACTTGAAACACCACAATAAGCCAATGTCACAGAAAGATGGACTGTAAAAGTGTAGCAGAGTTGGAGCAACATTAGCACGGAGTCATGTTCGTGTCACCTGGTGAATTTAAAGGGATATTCCGGTGTAAGTTTAATCCATGGTCTAACACACCTTGACACCGAGTAAGACTCCCCCTCGAGAGGTCAAGTTAGCTGACCGCTAGCTTAGCTAGTTTTAGCAACCTCAGAAAAGACCGCACAATAACAATACACTGCAGCTTATTCCTCCAATTAGAAACCACCATCACCACCTGACGAGTCGATTACTGAGTGCAGTAGATTTCTGCAGCTGAAGGATGAAGTCTCTGATTATTACTCCATTACTTCCGTTATTTTCCCTGCCAGCTCTCGATAATAAGAACTGAGCATTCCAGTGGAGTAATAAACATGACATTTTCATCCTTCAGCTGCAGAAATCTACTGCACTCGGTAATCGACTCGTCAGGGCTTCCCCACACAGGCAGGCTGCTGGAGGAGAGGGTGAGTTGTGCTGTGTTTTTAATACAAATCCAGCAAAGCTAGCAGATGTTTGATGCTTCGTACTGTGTGCTGGGACTGTACATGTACTGTTGCTGAAGTTTGCTGCTGTTCTCACCATTAATTGTGGCTTTTTGATGGCGGTTTCTAGTTGGAGACATAAGCTGCAGTGTATTGTTATCCTGCGGTCTTTTCTGAGGTTGCTAAAACTAGCTAAGCTAGCGGTCAGCTAACTTGACCTCTCGAGGGGGAGTCTTACTCGCTGTCACGGTGTGTTAGACCATGGATTAAATTTACACCGGAATATCCCTTTAAGTCCAATATTCACTCATCTTGCAGTTCTGTTCGGTCTCCCCCAAAGGGAAATATCCTGCGCTGTAGCAACATAATGCTCCAACATATTCATCTTCATCTGTCTGCTTTGTATTTGTTTTTCAGAGCTTTATCACAGAAAACAGCTGCCCGTTGCTGACGGAGACTTGACTGACAAAGAGTGGGTAGACTACACCAGCACAGTTAAAAGGGAATTCCGAGTTCTTTTTTTAAACCTTTTTAAAAAATAGAGGAACTGCCAGCAAGAATGAATTTCCAAAGTCACAGCTGAATAATCAACTGATTTTGACAATCTAGATGAGACAACATCTGTAACAGCGAACCTCTTGAGATTTCAGAGCAGGACTTCTCTTTGAACGAGACTTACAACAATATTATTTAACAAAAAGATCTCTCTCTGAAGAAACGATTTCCGTGACATTATTAGACACTTAAAAAACAACCTCAGCTTGTCAGTGACAAAAACAAGCACTTTTAGTGGACATACCTTTGACAGTCGTCCCAAAGGACCACGTAGAAGCCATTGCAGCCGTGCTGAGGCGATCTACTGGACCGATTCCACAGCTTTTGGTGAGCTTACACACCAAAACATGTAACTACAGGGTCCAGACTTAAACATCCTGAATTTCCCTTTAATGTGCGAGCCATTATTAAATCAAAACAATGAGCTGTAAGACACTAAAAGGCTTCATCCAGCTACTGGAAATGGACTGCAGGTGATAATTCTCTCTGTGGGTTTGTCATTGTGAGCGACCTTTCACATTAAACAAAACCATCTGATTCATTGTTTATATAGAAATATTAATTAAAACGTATTACGAACCGGAGGCTAATCCTGACTGACTTTAAATCAAACTGCCAACCCCAGACTATCTTGTTAAGTAGCAAGAATGAGCCCGAAGACATTAGAGTGACCTTACATAATACTCTGAAGGTCTGAAACTTCTCTCCCTCCCTCCCTCCCTCCCTCCCTCACACAGACACACTATCTCTCCAGATGAATGGCTGGTGTGGGTGGATTGGTCGCTCTGAATTGAGCCGAACATTTGAACTGGAATGAAAAGAGTTTTGACACAAGTCTGGTAGGATAAAGAGAGAGAACTCGGACAGAAATACTTGATGCTTTTCATCTGTGATTCTGCTGAAGTGAACTGTGAACCTGAACCAGAGAAGCTCCCCGCTTCCCTCCACTTAAGACAAGACATGATGGTGAATAACACACAGCTCAGTGAGAACAAGGTGGGCAGGACCGTCCGGTCTGTGCTTTCTCCTCCACTGTTCAGATGAATATTTAGAAACGCTAGCAAAAGATTGGACAATAGGTGACAGAAACAACATAACTCTTTTTTTAGCTTGCAAAATGTTCGAGGCTTCTCAAAAGCACCATATACAAAATAACCATGCAGATGCAGCGGCTGGTAGCTTAGTAGGATGATAGGTAACACATTCATCAACGTTAGAGAAGAAAATGCAGGTTTTGGATTAAGAGCCGTGGACTTTGAGACGATCAATGCCTCAAGGCATCCTTCAACCGTTAAACATGACCAGCCAGCTCCACCAAATAAACCCAGAACATCTTTACAGAGACCTTTCTCCACCACAACGTCCCAGAACATCTTCACAAAGACCACAACGTCCCAGAACACCTTCACAAAGACCTGTCTCCACTGCATAATCAACATCTTACAGACATGTGTCCACACCACAACATCCCAGAGCATCTTCACAAAGACCACAATGTCCCAGAACACCTTCACAAAGACCTGTCTCCACTGCATAATCAACATCTTTACAGACATGCGTCCCCACCACAACATCTTCACAAAGACCTGTCTCCACCACAACGTCCCAGAACATCTTCACAAAGACCTGTCTCCACCACAACGTCCCAGAACATCTTTACAGAGACCTGTCTCCACCACAACGTCCCAGAACATCTTTACAGAGACCTGTCTCCACCACAACGTCCCAGAACATCTTTACAGAGACCTCTCTCCACCACAACGTCCCAGAACATCTTTACAGAGACCTGTCTCCACCACAACGTCCCAGAACATCTTTACAGAGACCTGTCTCCACCACAACGTCCCAGAACATCTTCACAAAGACCTGTCTCCACTGCATAGTCAACATCTTTACAGACATGTGTCAACACCACAACATCCCAGAGCATCTTTACAGAGACCTCTCTCCACCACAACACCCCAGAACAACTTTAAAAAGACCTGTCTCCACCACAACGTCCCAGAACATCTTTACAGAGACCTCTCTCCACCACAACGTCCCAGAGCAACTTCACAAAGACCTGTTTCCACTGCATAGTGAACATCTTTACAGACATGTGTCAACACCACAACATCCCAGAGCATCTTTACAGAGACCTGTCTCCACCACAACGTCCCAGAACAACTTTCCAAAGACCTGTCTCCACCACAATGTCCCAGAACACCTTCACAAAGACCTGTCTCCACTGCATAGTCAACATCTTTACAGACATGTGTCCCCACCACAACATCCCAGAACATCTTCACAAAGACCTGTCCCCACCACAACATCCCAGAACACCTTCACAAAGACCTGTCTCCACCACAACGTCCCAGAACATCTTCACAAAGACCTGTCTCAACCACAAAGTCCCAGAACATCTTCACAAAGACCTGTTTCCACTGCATAGTCAACATCTTTACAGACATGTGTCCACACCACAACATCCCAGAGCATCTTTACAGAGACCAGTCTCCACCACAACGTCCCAGAACACCTTCACAAAGACCTGTCTCCACTGCATAATCAACATCTTACAGACATGTGTCCACACCACAACATCCCAGAGCATCTTTACAGAGACCTCTCTCCACCACAACGTCCCAGATCAACTTTACAAAGACCTCTCTCCACCACAACGTCCCAGAACAACTTTACAAAGACCTGTCTCCACTGCATAATCAACATCTTTACAGACATGTTTCCATACCACAACATCCCAGAGCATCTTTACAGAGACCTGTCTCCACCACAATGTCCCAGAACATCTTTACAGAGACCTGTCTCCACCACATCATCCTCAAACATCTTTACAGAGACCTCTCTCCACCACATCATCCTAAAACATCTTTACAGAGACCTCTCTCCACCACATCATCCTAAAACATCTTTACAGAGACCTCTCTCCACCACAACGTCCCAGAACATCTTTACAGAGACCTGTCTCCACCACAACGTCCCAGAACATCTTCACAAAGACCTGTTTCCACTGCATAGTCAACATCTTTACAGACATGTGTCCACACCACAACATCCCAGAACATCTTCACAAAGACCTGTCTCCACCACAGCGTCCCAGAACATCTTCACAAAGACCTGTCTCCACCACAACGTCCCAGAACATCTTCACAAAGACCTGTCTCCACTGCATAATCAACATCTTTACAGACATGTGTCCACACCACAACATCCCAGAGCATCTTTTCAGATACCTCTCTCCACCACATCATGCTCGAACATCTTTTCAGGGACTTGTTCCATTTAATGTGAAGATGCGAACCACATCACCATCACCACCTTGTTGCTGCTCTTTACATATACCCTGATGTAGATTTAAAAATGAATGTATATAAATCACTGTATATATGTTCCATGTTTGCGTGGTATGAAGGAGTTTGCAAACGTTCATGTTGTTCTGCAACCCTGTGCTGTATAACGACAGATAAATCACCTTGAAATGAAATAATCATGTCTTAAAATAAAAACCAGCCACAGGAAACTCTTGAGAGAAAAACAAACCATGTTTGCATCAATTATACATTTACATTTAGTTGTCAGTTGGGGAAAAAAAAATCGCAGTCTTCTGTTCATAGATTTTGACGCTCTGAGGTTATATAAGGCGATAAGATTCTCATCAGAGACATTATTTTCTCCGGCCTGACACTTCAGATTAAATTAGATAAGTAGGCTGAATTTGTTCATGGGTGGAGATAAATAGAGCGGGCGGCTGTGAAAAGGACATGTGGTCTCATTTGTTATGTTGCACTTGAAGCTTTGTTAGAGTGAAGTTCAGTATCCTGAGTGTGTGTGTGGGACAGGGTGCTGTATGCTTGTTGCATGGGTCAATCTTCATCAAGGCGATTAATGAGCGTTTTAACGACTCGCTGGGCAGATTAGCTCAGAGGATTTTATAAGGTTATAGACTTACTGAGAGGTCTAGTTGTTTCTTTAAATCTCTAAATATGTATTTGCTATTTTTTGTTTTGATGGTCTTTAAATCAAACTTTGAATTTGTTTTTAATGTTTTATTCCTAATGTATTTCTATGCCCCTGTGAAGCCCCTCTTGTGTCTGAATGCCGCCGTATAAATAAACTTGCCTTCCATCTGCAGTGTTACACCGAGTACCTTACTGATAAATGTTTGATTCTCCATTTGAAGTTTCTGTGATGCGTTCTTATGATGCATTATATATTCATCCATATTGTCTATTAATGATTAAAAATACCCAAAAGTCATACTTGAGCAAATGAAAGCTATCGTGTTAAATATTATTTTGGTAAACATGAAAGTCACCCACACAAAACGTAGTTGGGTGAAAGTCTTAAAGTATTCAATAGACGATACCTCTCTTTTTTATGCATGTATATACCGTCTACCAGATCATATGTTGATGTGGCAGATTATCAGATCAGATCTGATCTGTTTTTTATCCAATTCTGATAAAATAACGTGCTACTTTGGCTCTGATGCATCATGCAATCTGCACGGTAACGAGTACAAATATAAAGAATCAGAAAATAGAAATACTCCACTTCTCACCAGGAACAGATTCTTCTTCATTCCTCCAGAACGATGCGGGTGCAGGGGGAGTGCATTTTATCAAACAATCAAAGCAGGCCCGGCTTTGATTGATAGATTGAACAAAATGGTCGTGATTGTTGCAAGCAGAGCCTGTGCGCCACAAGCAATAACCTCCATCATTTATCCAAGAGTCCTTAAATCAGGCTAATATGAAACACAGAGCAGTTTGTTTCCGTATCAAGCAGCAAAAATGTACTGTCATGTCAGTTTGCCTTACTTGACATTGCACGGCCTGTGATGCACCTTTTGTCATGCGCACACAGCGATGAGATGCTGAAATGGTAAACTATGCAAGTATTTCTAAACTGTACATCCAACTGGAACATAACGGTGGGCCACAGTCCAAAAAGCAAACGCTTATTGTCTCATGTTGTTACGATGCACACATGTAACTAGAATCCTTAACTGACTGACATCCTGCTCAGAGTGTTGCTCAGCCTGCCATGCTCACATTATGATAATGAATAATTAACGATCCCGAACATCAAAAGAGCATTTTCACCTCACAAACATGATACAAACTGAATTTATATGACAATTTCTTACATTTAGAAAACATTTTTTTCATCCAAAACATCTGCCGAGCCAAAATAAACCTTTTGGCAGGCTAGTTTTGTCCCACAGGCCCCACTTTTGTCAGAACTGGTTTAAAGGATATGTGTTCTGATATTTTATTTCCGTAGGAGAAACATGGGCACTCGTTGATCCCACAACCCTGCTGCCTGCAACACTCACCACATATGTGGTGGAAATAGTCCCCAACAAGTGCATTATTCAACCTGATTTAAACAGTGTTCAACAGATTAACTACAGTGACCAGCTGTTCTGGCCCTTTTAAAAGATTTATGTCTTCAGTTGGGACCAATAGCTTCGGGGCTGAGAACTACAAACTGTGAGGGTGAAAAGTTTTAAGAGACAAACTTGGCTTTTGGACTTTAAATGGCATTTGTTGACAATAACAAAAATAACACCTTAAAAATGAATGTGCACTGTGAGTGTGCACTTCAGTGCAACTGCTAATATATTAATCATTACATGAGCATGTTCTATTCATTAATTCCAGTATTGCAATTTAAATGCACATTCTCTATGTTGTGTACAGATGATGGGATGTTAAATAGTCTGGTATTTTCTATAACTCTCTGATTAAATAGATGTTCTTTACACTGTTAGCGTCCCAGACATGTCAAACAGGCACATTTCAGATGAAAACCCCCACTGTTGCTGAGTAATTTCAGCCTGCTTGCTGTTCTGCCATGCATGCACGAATTTCACCATTCATGGAATAAAGCAGATAAATAAATAAAATCTGTTTAAAATGTTAAAATGTCTTTCTAGTCTAACCAGGCAAAGCAATTTACCACGACAACACTCGTTTCACATGACTACACAAATTATCATAACATTATAGAGGCGACTGCATTAAGGAAAGTGCGCATGAATATTACTGTAATGTATTTAAATGATCAAAGATTTACATGTTGCATAAGCTATTAAAATGGAAATCATGCTAATTGTCCCAAAATAAAATTATTCAATATATACCCAACAGTGATGAATGTTATTATATTTTGCGAGCAATCAGGGAACTGAAGAACACAAAGAAAGTCTCATCAACTAGCCTCTAATTAATTAGCTCACTATTTCTAGCTGCAGTAATCACTGCATTGATGATGATCAGCAGAAGCCCACTTCTGTCCCTGAGAAGCACAATGCCAAACGTATTTCAGTCTGACCCTTATTCATAAATGTCATGAGTTATAGATTAGACCGGGGAAATACAGAGCACTCATTACTTCACCTAATTAATGAGTTATTGAACTGGATGTAAATATAGCAATCAGATGTGGAGAAGTAATTGTAATCTATAGATGACACATCACACAAGGAGCATTTCTCAGTCTGGCTTGTTGTTTTGAAAGAGAAAATGCTGGATGATAATAATCACTGTTATCAAACCATCACTGCCACTCTCAACAGAAGACACATCCTCACACGGAGCTTTAAAACCAAGTGTTCTGCTCTTAAAAGTTTCAAGTTCACAAAACATTTCTGGAGCTTCATAGCAAAACAGCGTATTAAGCCGAAATCTTCCCTGAAGCCACTGAGCTAAAAGCATTTGCACGCACAAGCTTGACCATGTGTTGAAGGTATAAATAACGTCTTTTCAAATCAAGTTGGGAACACGCGCCAAAGCTTGTGCGTGCTAATGCTTTTAGCTTAGCAGCTACAGTGAAGGTTACAGTTTAAGGAAGTGTGTAAATAACTTCTTTTCAAATCAATTTGGGATCTATGGGGTTTGGACTCCTAAAATACACTGGACAAGCTGAATGGAGCCATTTTCTTGTTTTTGGGTGTCTTTTTTGGTTGTTTTTTTTTATAAATCAAGTCCCCAGCTACTTCAGTTGTTTAGCAGAATGCTGCAACACTGTTTTTTTGCTGTGAAGCTCCAGAAATGTTTTGTGGACTACGAAGCTTCAGCTGACTTTCAAATCAGCATGAGGGACAGTAGATAAAATGACTGATTTTTCTTTTTCCATACCTGTTCCTCTAAAATGACAAGAGCAGGCAGTTTAAATGAGCAGTAGGGATGCAGGTCTGTCGCTACAGTAGTTGGGATGAATGATGATAGGACAGTCACACCGTGGACTTCAATCATGTCAATACAAGACTGTTTGTAGACTGAGATGATTTGTCAACAAGTGAGCGTTTGGCTGTCCCATAGGCAAGACTGAGCAATACATTTCATTTCGATTTCCAATGGAGCCGTGGAACATGGAGGTAGGACCAAGATATTTGATTGTCAAGCCCCCAAAAAAAGCCAAATGACCAGACAGCATTGTAATGGCACTGCTGTAAAATGGGATGTAAACCTACTTGTGCTGATGGGTCTCTGCTCTAATTAGCAAACAAGCCCTGCTGAAAATGTGGTTTTATTATTTATGCCATAGTGTGAGCTGTGCCAGACTGATGCTGATGTTGTCACAGTTCTTTGGTTGCCAATAGAGGTCAATAGATGCTTAAGATTACTTAACACCACTTAACAGACAGCTGAGGGAGAATCTGCTGCAGAGACAGAGCCCTGCAGGCAAAATCCCAGCTGACACGAGGTTCAAGTTGTTAAAGGAAGTCAAACCTCAGTGATCCACCAGAAATCCACCATCTCTTTTTTTCTCTGCTCTGTAACATCATTCGCTGTGTAGTCCCTGTGGTAATAAAGATGGGTTTTTATCTTTGTACGGATGTTTTGGAGCACTGTGGATGCCTCTGCATGCTTCTGCTGCACTAATGCCACCATCACTCATGCAGTAACGGAGAAGCCCACAGCACTGAGCCTGAGGGAACTTCTGTCAAAAGGAGGTCTCAATGCAGAAGAAACTTAATAAAAGCAATACATTAGAACCGTTTATAATGGCAGTGTGTGTGGCTCTGCTGTTATACGCAGTGCGTTGGAACAAAAACATTTAGAGGCGGAGAGCGAATTCGACAAAGACAATCAGGGCGGTTAAAGGGAACCCTGTACAGCACAGGCGCCAATTCATAGGGTTGCCAAGTCCACTTATTATAAGTCGCTTAGTTGCTGGTGACGTTTTTTTGGGCTTGTCTCTCATTGCTTCCTTCGGCTTGCTCCCATATCTCCCATCTCTCCTATTAACAGAGACAACAAACACCTAGTTTGTCCTGTTGTGGGATCCGTCTACAACCCTGTTCTCTCTCCACACAGCATAAAAACATGGCTGATATTATAAATCAAAAGACGCTCGCTGCGAACAGGTGTTTGAATGGAAAGTCTGCCATATTTCAAGCGATGACAGCAGCATATATAACAGTAAACACAAAAAGACAGGAGGGAGTCGGCTCCTAACACATTTTCTCAAAGTCTTCTATTGAGCACAGATCAACTGAATGAAAGTGAAAATGACAAATACAGGTTGTATTTACTGCACGCTTCACAAACACCAGGCGCACCACCGTACTGCTGTGATGTCATCTGTGTTTAGGTGGATCTCGCCAGAGTTTCCGACAATGGAGAAAATGGAACGCAGCAATAATCCCAAACTCTTGCACACTGTCGTATAACATATTTCTCACAACAGAAACGTCTTCCTACATACAACCAGCAATATGACTGACTGACATGCTTACAAGCAAAAAGCAGACAGCTGATCTGAGGTCATACAATCTATACAGTATGCCTGAAATGATGATAAATCAAATCCATTACACCAGATCAATAACTTAGCAGTAGTTAAATATCAATACAGCTCAAATACAGGCCCACACATGCTTTACCAGAACCAAAGACACCATCAACATGCCAAAGAGGAGGTAGATGTGAAAGCCTACTTCCGCAGATGACGTCAATAAAGGCGACGTCCCTATTCGAGGAAATACGGTAAACCAATCCCTACTTTTCTAAATTTACTGGCATTACTAATAATTTCCTAAATGTACTGAGATGTATTTACTACGTTTGTTTTTTTTCATGATACATTTTGGAGCACCTGTCTGTTGTTCTATATACAATTGTTTTGTATGCAATATATTTTTCAATAAAGTTCATTGAAAAAAAAGAAGGAAATACGGTAAACCACACCGGCTACAGAACAGACTATCAAAATAAAATAATAAGCTCTACAGTGACGTCAAAACGTATTTCTTCAACAACTTATCCTCCATCGTGTCACTGCTCATAAATAAGCACCACTGCTACCTCAAATATTAGATAATATGACATGTTGTATTGGTAACGGCATGCTAACCCACAGGTGCGCTAGCTAGCTAGCTAGCTAGACATGAAAGGGCGCGCTGTGAGCCACAAAAAACGTTCAGCCAAACTTTAGCTATATATATTTTTTCGCAGACACTTGACACAACCAAATTTTAAAAACTCTCAAGGTGAGAAAGTAACTTTAAAGTGTATTAAATTAACTTATTGGCTACTTACATAATTCCAGCTTGGAGAAGACGAGAAGACGTGTAGCAGAGCAAGCTAGCAAGCGAGACTTCAGCTAACGTCAAGGTTAGGAGATGGTATGGTCCGGTTTAGGGGTGTCCGAAATCATAGTGCGATGTTTTTTCCTGCATAAATATGAGAGATATAGTTTCTGATATTTAAGAATAGAGGGAAGAATTATACATAAATATTTCCACTGCTCCAAGCTGTTGTTTTAACTTGTTTTTGGGGTTTAAGTCTTAATTAAGGGAGACAGAGCCCCCCCTTATCCCCTCTGGGTTTAAAGGTATAAATATTGGATGTGATGTTCCAGAGTCAAGTGTTTCTGCCTCTCAGTGATCAATCAGATTACATTTGATTTCACAATCACAAAAATGACAGCGGAAAGAATCTGACAGGGTGTCTTCCTATTTCACATATTTTATTTATTATTATTATTTTCTTTTGTTCCAGTTTTGTCAAGTCAGCATCGTGTCAGTCACACAGACAGCTGTCAAACCACTGCACTGTCTCTGAAGTGTGTGTGTGTGTGTGTGTGTGTGTGTGTGTGTGTGTGTGTGTGTGTGTGTGTTAGTGTGTGAGGCGACCAAAGTCAGGACATTTCTTTATTTCCTTCCAGAGAGCTGTACAACTTTCCTTCTCTACCTCTGAAGTGGATCCTCCACGGACACTTGCACACTCTCTTTAGTGATGTTTTATTACTCAGGAAACAGCAATATGACAAGGTGCGCTGCTTATAAATCTTATACATTTAATTGTTGTTTGCCTTTTGGTTGATTTCCCCGGCGTGGGGAGCGGAGTACGCCGAAGAATCGGGGGAAATAAATCATAGACACAATGAAACAATGAGGTAACATCTCTAAAGAAAGCACTATATTACTCTTACATCACTCAGTGTGCATGTACAGCATGTGTTAGATACAAGATAAGGACTTAATCTAAGTTCTAAATCTGCGGCTACAAATATAAATATTACATAAGGCTCTAAATGTAGCAGACTTTCTGTCAGAGGAAGTAAAAATGCTGCTAAAAAGGTCAAGCTGTTAACTGGGTTTATGCTGAAAGTGATTTCCTGATGTTAATTAAATCAAAGCTGGCTCTGGGATCTGTTGTTACGGGTGAGGAAGTAACCCGTAAAGTGCACTATATAACAGGAGAATTTTTGGAATAAATCTTTCTATTTCTGGTTCGTATAATATCATTTAACATTGCTGGAGGGATTCTACTATAAAGTGTTTTTTTTATCGTGAAAAACATTACAGGAATGCAGGAAAAAAAAGCTTTTTAGCCTCTTTCTTCTCATTAAGGAACCCTGTATATGTTGAAGTTTCAAGTGGGTAATGAATTGGAAAGCTGAATATGAATGTGCGAATATGTTATAGTACAAAATCATTTTCTTGGAAGCTATTTCAGAACTGTGTGTGGCGGCACTCTAAGTAATGTCTCCTTGTTGGAACAATGATGTTATTCAAAAGACAGTTTGCTCTTACTGCTCACTGTAAGGTCTTTCTTTCCGTCGACGTGAACAAAGCAGCACAGAGCAATTTTTTCTCCTTTGAAGGTCCACTGGGACAAGTGACAAAAGCTGCAAAGCATTAGTATTCAAATGAATTTTTCAGGTGACATACAGGGCACAAAAGGTGGAGTAACAAAGAAATCCTGTTTGGGGAGCAGAGGAGACGGTGCAACTTTTCCCGGGACCAAACTGTGACCACTGTCTTTGAATGCTTTCATACTTGACTGACTCTATTTTCAGCTGACGCTAATTTTGAATTTAACAGCCTGGAACTCATTATTTTGACTAGCTAGCTCAAAGCTACTAGCGCGTCCTTAAATTCATAAGAGGGTGGATGGGATTCTACTGGTTGTTGTTGCAGAGAGAAAGAAAGAAAGAAAGAAAGAAAGAAAGAAAGAAAGACTCTGTTCTGTCTGGTGAGCTCATTTTGTCCTATTTAAGAGCTCTCCGGCTCAATGATCCTTGAAGAGATCCCTTCGAGTGGCTGGTAGGCTGTAAAGTCCAAACATTACAGGGAGTGTTTTAATGAAAGACGCTCGCAGAGAGGAGCGATGAGCTTTTATGGAACATGACAGACAGGAACTGTTCCCAATATTTGGGGAGTATGCTAATTATCTTTCATGCTCCGAGTTAGATGAAACAATTGATACGGCTCTCGTGTCTGCGCCGCTTAAATCAAGCCAGTAAAGTGTGTGATATTTCTTGTTGCCGGGCAGTTTTCATGTCAGAGCATTTCACTTGTTTCAGGCTATTTTGTCCTTAATCCTTCTCCAAAGATTTTATTGATGATTATTATGCAATGATGAAACAACAACCAAATACAATACAGACTTTTTAATGAATAAGAATCAAGTCAGGAGTAGAGATGAGGACTGAATTTTCATTTCTGGGTGAACTGTTCTCTAACATTTTGCACAGACGTGATGATATCGACGTCCTCGTGTAACTCTCAGAACCGTCGCTCTGAATTACTCACCTCCTAAATGGAAATCAGGCCGCAAGATAGAAATAATATATAGACTCGAGGTCTACTGACAATAAAAACCACGAGCAACAGTGTTGAAATGTCATCACCGCTGCTTTCACTTTATTGTGTCTGCCTTTTAAATCTCAGGCATAACCTTTGGCGAAAGACGAGCAGAGCGTTGCACACATGTTACCCTCAAATAGTTTCCCCCAGTGAGGGGTGGGAATCAAAATTTCATGCCTGTCAGTGAGAGCTGAACAAGTTACCCCTCAAAGTGAGTATTTACAGGAAGCTCGCTGTATTTCTGGGTGTTTCCAGGCACGACGTTACCGATTCTGTTTCTGGCCCCGCTCTCGGCCCTTGAAGGCACCGTGATAAACTCAAAAAGACGTTTTCTCTCAGCGACTCGGAGCGCTCGGCTGCGTCGTCGCTTCAGATCCTGCAGGTCGAGTGTGCTTCTGTTTGTGCATTGTTATCCCGAGTCGATGCCGAGCTCCCGCAACATTTTTCATCCAAACAAATATCCCCAGTAATGATCCGCAGACCCGAGTTCCCCCTAATCAGCATTCTCTCTTCTCTCGGCTGCAAAGATTACAAAACACGCGCAACCGCTTTTCATCAGTCACGATACGACAAATCAAACACTAATTACAATATCTGCCAAAATTAGATCAACAAATCATTTGTTCTGTACATATTACATTTTTTCGTCCGGCCTCGCACATTTTCCCATCGGCCACTGGAAGAAAATTCATCACAAGAGCTGAAATATATGGATATGAATGCAGTTGGCAGCGTGCCTCCACGCCGCCGCGCCTGCAGGCGAAAAGAAAGCCTGACTCATGTTTAGAAAGTGAATTACGGGAGATCATAAATTCTTATCTGAACAACCTTTGACCGGTGGGAAACTTTCCACGCACGGCACACGGGATGTGCGAACATGCTAATGGCCGATAACGAGGCGAAGGAGTTAACTTCGCCTCGGCGCAGCAGCTGTGGGGAGAGACTGGAGGAAGCAATAGATTATTGTTTTCAGACGAGCGCGACACGGGGAGAAAAAACACCTTTTTTAAAGCTGTAGCACCAGCACTGCCTAATCCTCGCTGGCTTAACTCGTGCACATATGTCCCCTGGCGTAGGTTAATTTTCTCTCCTCAGTGAGCAAGGCGGAAAAAATGAGGCAGGGAGAAAAGGGAAGGAGAGGAGAGGACAGGAAGAAGACAGACTGAGGTGGGCTGATATCTTCTTAATAGCGTAACTGCTTTGACCCGTAACACCTTCTGTCCCTCAGCAGCCGGCGTCTATTCTCCCTTTTTCCTTTCACCGCACACGAAGAGAGTATAGTCGCAGAATTCATGTTTATATAAAAAGGGAGACTCTTAAAGGGACAGTTCAGCCCCAAAAAAATGACAGTTCAGTCATTATCTGCTCGCCGAATGATGAAATGTTTGTGGTTCACCAAACATTTCTGGAGCTTCGCAGCAAAACACAGCTCCTCCACCGCTGAAGGAGAACACAAAACACAATCCAGAGAGCAGAGATGGTGACAGAATAAACCCGATTGTGAGGTGAAATCTTCGCTGTGGCTGCTCAGCTGGAAGCCGTCAGAGCACAACAACATCTTTTCACATCAGTCTGTTTCAGTCTGGAGGCTTGGATCACACCGGACCAACTGTGTCCAGCAATTTTCTGTTTGGTTGTTTGGTTGCCAACGCAATCATCAAAATAAATGAATATGCATTTCTGCAATCCACGGACAGATTGAAACTTTGTGTTTGTTGAGGTTCAATTCTCTTTTCGTTCATGCAGTTTTGTCGCCGTCCCCTCCACCTGACAGTCGGGTCGTAAACCTGTAACGTGGACGAGGTGCGACACATCGGTGTCTGTATGTTATCCTGGTGACTGTCCACAAGCTCGTTGATGCACAAAGGCCGTAAATAACATTTTTTTCTGATCAATTTGGGATCTGGGAGACTTGGAATACCTCGAACGTAGCCACTTGTAGCCATTTAATGTTTTTTACTTTTGATTTGATTGATCGGCACAGGAGTGAGTCAGAATTATCATTTCTGTTTGAACTGTTCCTTTACTATGTCTCTGTTAATCACAAGATACTAAGTGTTATTCTGTCGGCTTCGAGCAACACTCAGCTGTTTCCCTTCATTTCTGGTCTTAACGCGAAGCTGAGACAACCAGCTTCCTGCTCCAGCTACATGTTTATCAGTGTTTCGCAGGAACTTTAATTGCCAGTATGTGACTGTCCACGAGCTCGTTCACGCACAAAGGCCGTAAATAACATTATTTTCTTACCAATTTGGGATCTGGGAGACTTGGAATACCCCAAATGTAGCCACTTGTAGCCATTTTTTGCTTTTAAAAATGATTTGGGGACAAAAAAATGTCTCCTTTCCATTTCAACTTTCCATCGGCACAGGAGTGAGTAAAGCCTAATTTTTACTACTGCGTAAAGTGCTGTACGTAGGTCGCGGAGAGCCTCTCCGTCGTCTCCGGCGGCACGAAATATTTTTTAAGTGTCCGTCACTCCGTCAAGCGACAACGGAGACGGCGAGGGCTACGATTGGTCCTCTAAAAACACCATTTCCGGAATTACTTTTCCGGTTTGACTACTATCACAACGTAAACACTGGACGCGCCATTTTCAAAACACCGACTAGAACGAAGACGACGGAGAACTATGAGGGCTCGAGGGGTCTCCGTGGTTACGCAGTTGCAGAAGTGTAACGCTGCCTTAAGAATGATCATTTCTGTTTGAACTCGTGAACTTCAGTGCTGGTAGATTCTGTCGGCTTTGAGCAACACTCAGCTGTTTCCCTTCATTTCTGGTCTTAACGCGAAGCTGAGACAACCAGCTTCCTGCTCCAGCTACATGTTTATCAGTGTTTCACAGGAACCTTAATTGCCTGTATGTGACTGTCCATGAGCTCGTTCACGCACAAAGGTCGTAAATAACATTTTTTTCTAACCAATTTGGGATCTGGGAGACTTGGATTAACTCAAACGTAGCCACTTGTAGCCATTTTTTGCTTTTAAAAATGATTTGGGGACAAAAAAATGTCTCCTTTCTATTTCAACTCTCCATCGGCACGGGAGTGAGTCAGAATTATCATTTCTGTTTGAACTAGTGAACTTCAGTGCTGGTAGATTCTGTCGGCTTTGAGCAACACTCAGCTGTTTCCCTTCATTTCTGGTCTTAACGCGAAGCTGAGACAACCAGCTTCCTGCTCCAGCTACATGTTTATCGTACAGGTATGATAGTCGTATGGATCTTCACGTCTCAATCAAGCGCACATTCCCTCCCTCCGCTGAACACCGACATTGACGAGATGCAGCCTGGAGGCACCAATCACAATATTCGGCTCATCATAAGCACCAAAATAAAAAAAAAACATAATCTGCTGCAAATTCTTTAATGTCACCCAGCGTCTGTAAGATATCCTGCGTACTATGAAACTTCCTCCAGCGTGTGGGTGAGCAGATAACGACTGAGTTGTCATTTGTGGGTGAACTCTTCCTTTCATCTGTTCTTTTGGTTTCATATTGTTCTTCATCATCGTGGACAAGCACAGAGACGGCGTCGCCTACTCGCGCTCCACATGCACTAAAAGCAAAAACCTGCAGGAGCAAACGGAGAGTAAAAAAACACGGCGTCTCCTCAGCGGCGCCGTTGGCTCCCAGGGACCCCGACGAGAGCCACCACGCGTTACGCGCGTAACCCAGATACAATCAATACCGCTGTCGATACCGTAGTGCCACGAGAGGATAGAAGAGACGAGAGGCAGAGAACGAGACGACATGATGGATAAAAATATGTCAGCTCGACTCTCACGCAGCAGCAGATCCAGTGAAATGTGTAACATCAAGAGCACAACGCCGGATTCAGAGAGGAGATTCTTCTCCACGAGAAGCTCCAGCCATCCATATTCTCATCACACACACACACACACACACACACACACACGAACCTTCCCGTCAGTTCTCAGTGTTTCTTTTAATTATACAGTCAGAATCACATAGAGTACCCATACTGTCATGTCTTTACACAAACGATGCAGAATCATAATGATAGTAATAATCAATACAAAAGTCTTTATGAAAACCAACAGCATTATATTTTGACACACCGAGGCCTTCGTCAGACCTCACAGGATTTATTTCTTTTTTTTACAGCTTGGAAAATATCAGTCCTGAGATTAGACTCGTGTGTTTTAAAGGAACAGTTCACCAAAAGTTTAAAAATTCAGGCATCATCTCCTCGGCTGATCTGAGCCTGAGGCGTCCTGTTTTTTTCTACGACTCGACAACGTTGTCGTGTGAAGGTGAAGCCTGTCGTACAGTCGTTACCATAGTTACAGTACAGATGTTTACCCTGATTACAGACGTGTACAGATGATCCTTAAAGCTATAGTTTCTCTCTTGACGTGAGCGAATCTGAACATTTTTTTACATTTACATATATTTGGGTTTTCTTCATGGCTTTATTGTGATAGTACAGCCAAAGACAGACAGGAAATGGGATGAGGAAGAGGAGATGATGGGAGCGAGAAGGCCACAGGTCGGTTTTAAACCCTGGGCCGCCGCCGCGAGGACACGACCACCGTCTGAGCAGCTGTTCAGGTTCAGGTGTCCACGCTCAGGTTAGGAGGCATTTTAAGCCTTTCTGTCGTTTTCAACGTTTTAAAATGAGTCTCCAGCTAAAAAAAACACAAATGTTTGGTGGACTACGACTCTTTGCTTTGCGTCAGCGAGATAACGTCTGAACTCTCTAACTGTCGGGTGAACTGTGCCTATAAAAACAGTTTGTTTGTTCCACAATGAACTGAAACACATCAATTAGAGCCGATCGTCTGACAGGAGAGAGAGAGAGAAGCATCTGCAGGAGGGAGAATGAATTCATGCAACAGATCTCAGGACCAGATGCCCTCTCTGCCATTTTCTTTTCTTTTTTTGCAGAAGTGCTGCTTCTAATTGCTGCCGAATGCAGAAACAGTTCGATGGGACCGATAGTATCTGTGAGGAGGAAAAAAAGGGGGTTGCAACTCTTCCAACCAGCAGTCGGTAAACCAGGAAGATTCAGGAGCTCGTCCCCACAACACACACACACACACTCAAAGACGCACACACATCCTATATTTGTCCACAAGCTACATAATAAAAACCAGAACTAGCATGTAAAAAGTGGCCTTGTTGGTTGGTTGGTTCTATGGCGATATAGTCGGACTAAGGTCAGCCTCCGTACAGAGCCGACGTCTACTGCTGCAGAGGTCCAGTCGCTAGATTATAACACAGCTAACCTGGCTGACCCCGCCACTGTTCCCGCGTCAGTCACGGCGATAATTTGCTCCAAATATACCTCCGCGATCCAGTCCTGTTTTCTGTGCACATAATTATATTATACGATGTCCCAAAGTGTTTCCCCCAGAGCTGCAGACTCCGTCGCCTCGCGTTAGAGATAAAGCCACTTAATCTGCCGGAAAAACCATTTACCTCTGCTTCACAAATCGCAGTTCCGGTCTCTTAAGGTGGAGCTCAGACCTCGCACTCTATGGAGCCCGATATGGTGCACGTGCACGGCCTCTCGTTCACCAGCGTGTCCATGGTCTCCGAGTTCGAGTGGTAGCTCAGGTAGTACTCCTGCAGCTGGGAGTTCAGGTCCTGCTCCTGCTTGCGGGCCTTTTTCCTGCGTTTGTGGTTGACGGAGTGCTGCTGCAGCTGCCTCATGGTGTTGGGGTAGCGCCGCCACGACACGTAAATAACCAGGAGGATCAATGACACCGACAGGAACAGGGCCACGCTGCCCGCGATGATTTTATGGAAAGCCATGTGTTCGAACTGTAGCTCTGGGGTGAATGATGTCGGGGGTTCGAGGGAGACGGCGGATGTGGAGCTCACGGTCGTCGTCTTCCCGTCTGCTGCTGTGGGACGGACAGACAGCGGGGTTAATCCCTGCACAGGTGACTCGGTCTGAGCCAGGTGTGTAATCTGGTAATCTGTGATGTTCACCACCTGTGTGGACGTGAGGATGAAGAAGAGGGCCGTCGTCGATAAAGCGTCCGAGTCCCCGCAGGTGGAGTGGTTCCGCACCACGTCCACCACCCTCTCGCCCTGCACAGACTTGGGGCTGCTGCAGATCATGCTGATGTCTTTGGGGTCCTTAAAGTTTCTGAGCCACCCCATGAGGGGGCAGATGCTCGGGCTGCAGTCCCAGGCGTTACCCGCCAGGCTGATGGCGGTCAGCGACGTCCACGCCGCCACAGCTTCCACCGGCACGCTGCTCAGCTTGTTGGACTCCAGGTTGAGCGTCTGTAGGTTGGGCATGCACTGGAACACCGCCGGGTCCAGGATCTGGATCTCGTTCCCCGACAGGTCCAGTTTCTGCAGCTTCTGCCAGGTCCACGGCACGCCCTGATTGATGGAGCGGATGCGGTTCCACTGCAAATACAGAGCCTGCAGGTTGGTGAGCCGCGGGAAAATGAAGAAGTTAATCCTGGAAAATTGATTGTGCTCCAAGTGCAGCTCCTTCAGCTTGTACAGTCCTAAGAAGGTGGTGCGGGTGAGGCTCCGCAGCCGGTTATAACCCAGGTCCAGAAACTCCAGGCTGCGGCACTCCAGGAAGGTTCGAATGAGGATCTGTCTCAGTCCGTTGGATCGCAGGTGGAGGTTCTGCAGCTTTCGCAGCCCGTAAAAATGTCCCGGCTGCAGAGCCTGCAGCTTGTTGTAGGACAGGTCCAGGTTCCTCAGGTTCGGGATGGCTCTGAAGGTTTTATTGTGCAGATGGGAGATTTTATTGGAGCTGAGGATCAGCTCCTTCAGCCGGCGCACGCCGTGGAAGGCTAAAGCGTCGATGGTGGTGATGGAGTTGTGGTCCAGGTAGAGCCAGATGAGCTGGTTGAGGTGGGCGAACTGGTAGGGCAGCAGCACCAGCAGGTTGTTGTAGCGCAGAGACAGACCCTGGCAGCCCGTCGTGATGTTCGCCGGGATGTCTTGGAAGATGCCCGACTCGCAGTAAACAATCTTGCCTTCGCAGCGACAGCTGGCGGGGCACATCCTCTCCCCTCGCCGAGCAGCAGCAGAGCGGCCGCCTGCAGGAGGAGACACGACAACCTCCAGTCCAACATCACAGAACCTGTTGGGGGCAGACAGAGGAGGAAGCAGGCGGTCAGGAGGGGGGAGTTTGTTTGAGGGAACTGCGTCCGAGCAGCAGAGAAACGAATCCGTCAGACAGCAGATCATGGAGTGAGGAGCAGCTGGAGGTCTGAGGCAGCATGAAGAATTAACCACAGTCTGATGTTTCCTACTTTTAAAGCAAATAGTCACTTACAGGAAACATGTGGAGACAAAAGACGAGAGACGGTCTCACAACAGCAGATCTGATTTTGATCTGCAGATTCAGTTCAGAACTCATAAATCTGTGGAAATAAACTGTGTGGCTGAAAACGACTTACCCATCGTCACTGAGGGGAGCAGCGGTCCTCTGAAACAAGCGGGGAAAGAGCGCATTAAACTGCCCTCACCGCAGCCTCGGAGTCGCTCAGCATCACCCACGTCTTTCTAATTAAGAGGAGAGGAGGAAAAACGCAAGTTGTCCGAACCTCCCGGTCCGGTCCGGTCCGGTCCTGCAGAGACAGAGAGGGGGGACGCCTGCACACTTGGAGCCGCTGGTTCAGCCTGCTGTGTGCGCAATAACCCGTTTGAGCGCCAGTAGACTGATGCACAGCCTCCTCTCCTCTCTCTCTCCATCCATCCTCTGTGTCTCTCTCTCTCCCTCTCTCTCCCCCTCTCTCTCTCTCTCTCTCTCCCTCTCTCTCTCTCTCTCTCTCTCTCTGAGGCGTAGGCGTCTTTAAGCGCACACGTAAGCCTCTAATATAACACTATATTTACCAGGCGCGTATAATCAGCTGTCATGCAGCGGATTATCTGTCGGAGTGTGATGTCTTGTTTCCATTGTTGTTGTGCTCCTGTTGTAGGTGAAAAAAAAAGCATCTGTGTGCTGTCATGTGCAGGACCTCGCTGCTCAGCAGGGGGGCAACATCAATTATTAAAAAAAATATTTAAAAAAGTCAAAAAAATGTTGGCATGAAATCTTCTGCGTTCACAGCCGACAAAATATATTCTAAATATTTAATTTATATTTTTCTTCAGAGGAATAAATGATTATAGACGTGGTCCTGTAATAAAACACGCTGCTGACATGAAGTGTGAGGATGAAGATGAAGACTGAAATGATGTTTCCTTCCTTCAAAATAAGAGAAATCCTAACATTCATTCATTAGTAATTAAAAATGAGCAGGAAGTCTACTTTAAAAATAAATAAATATGTAATGTATTTTTTCAGAGGATTATAAACATATAGTGAAGATGAAGACGAAGACAAAGCAGCTCAAATAATGTTTATTTCCTTCAAAATAAGAGCGGTAGCCTGATCCAAATCCTAACATTTATTCATTCATTAGTAATTAAAAATGAGCAGGAAGTCTGGTAATCAGGGTTTTTTTTGTTCCACAGTTGTAGCTTGTTTAAATGATGATTGTGTTTTATATTCAGCTGTTAATTGAATGTTTCTGTTAGATGTTGTGCAGAGGCGGATTCAGGATGTTTGAGGGTCGGGGGTGAAAATAATAAAAAAAGGCACCAGAGCGCAGAAAGAAAGTGCTGATAGTTACAGTAAAGAGACGTCACTTCACCTAAAGGCTACTTTAAAAATAAATAAATATGTAATGTATTTTTTCAGAGGATTATAAACATATAGTGAAGATGAAGATGAAGACAAAGCAGCTCAAATAATGTTTCTTTCCTTCAAAATAAGAGCGGTAGCAGCATCCAAATCCTAACATTCATTCATTAGTAATTAAAAGTCTGGTAATCAGGGTTTTTTTTTTTAATTCCTCATTTGTAGCTTGTTTAAATGATGATTATGTTTTATATTCAGCTGTTAATTGAATGTTTCTGTTAGATGTTGTGCAGAGGCGGATTCAGGATGTTTGAGGGTCGGGGGTGAAAATAATTTAAAAAAGGCACCAGAGCGCAGAAAGTGCTGATAGTGATAGTGAAATAAATGAATAAATATGTAATGTATTTTTTCAGAGGATTATAAACATAAAGTGAAGATGATGATGAAGATGAAGACAAAGCAGCTCAGATAATGTTTTTTTCCTTCAAAATAAGAGCGGTAGCAACATCAAAATCAGACATTCATTCATCGATGATTAAAGTTTAACAGGAACTAACAGGACGTCTGGTCATCAGGGTGTTTGTTTCCTGTCTCTAATCTAATATCGTGTTTTCTTCCATGTTCTGTTTGATTCCGTCTAAAACGGGACGACGACCGCTGTGATGTGAGCTCAGCTGTATTTACATGGCTCAGCAGGGGGCAACATGTTTCATTTGTTTTTCTTGTGAAGTCAAATGATGTGTTTTTAATCAAAGGCTGACGATGACACGGCGACTGAAATAACATTTACTGTTCAGAATCAGGGGGCAGCATGATCCAAATCCTCCAGCCGTCCGTTAACCGTGTCAGGTGTTCGTTAAACTGACAGGAAGTCACTGGAGGAGCACCTGAGGGGGCACTTAGCTCTTTTTTCTCCAACATGGGGGCACCAGAGATGTTGTTTTTTAGGTTAAAGGGGAAATATATCAGCATTAAACTTTAAAACAATCAAAAAGTAACTGAAATTATCAGCACAATGTGGAGAAATAACAGTTTTGAAGTTGATGTTCCGTGTTGGAGAGTATCTACTGAAGTTAGCATGCTAACCAGCTAGCCATGGGCCAGAAAAACCCCTCCGCTACCCCGCTAGCTGCACAGCTAACTGAGCTAACAAGCTAACACGGCTACAGCGATGGATGTATAAACAGAGTACAGTTCCTCTGGCGTCTGAATTTAAACAGATCTGCAGTCGATCTCTCTCATGAGATTCCTTAATTTATTTTTTTTATTAATTATAAAGTCAGTTTATGTGCTTTTGATCAGCAACCTGCTGAGTGTCAGTGTCATAACATGCTGCTGCTGACACTGATGATGATGATGAGGAGGAGGATGACAGAGCATCTAAAATAATATTCCCTCAAAATACGACGTTGGCGTAATTTATTTATGTTGCGTTCATTTAAAATTGACAGGAAATTAAAGGAAGCCTGGTGATCAGAAGGTGATGATTTTCTGAAATTAATTGGATTAAAATCGGTTTATGAATGCTGTGATGGAAGTTAAGACACATTTCTCGTGTCATTTAATTTGCTTTTAATCTCAGTTAGTAATCTAAGTCTTTATTGTCATTGTGCACAACAGCAAGACAAAAGAATAAAATACCAGAGATGAAAGTGTTAGAATGAAATAGGAAACGATCGTCAACACTTATAAGTTCACAAAATAGACATAAAAACAGGAAATAAACAGATATTGCAGGTATTTACAGCCACAGTCGTCTGATGACGGGTTCATGATTCATTCATGAATAATTTCAGCCATTCATTAGAAAGAATGAAATAACAGGAGGTGTGGTGATCGGGGTTTCTGGTCCTCGTCAGCAGCTCGTTGAGGTGATAATTATAGAAACATGTTGGGTGTGAAGACGAGCGGCAGCAGGTCCGATCGGGCCGAGTTCTGTAGGTAAAGAGTTAACACCTCCTGGTGTCTGGAGATGCTGCAGGAGACGTGGCAACAGGAGGATTATTGGTATTCAAATTAATGGGCCTCATGAAGAGCGGAGACAGCAGCTGGAGGAGGGAGGTGAAGAACAACACGGGAGACGAAGGGGAAACTGTCGCTCTGTGGCCGTCTCTGCTCTGTCTGCTCTGAGCAGACATCCATCAGATGTTTACAGCCGTGTGGACGCCGTGTTTCTGACTTCTGCTCAGCACGAAGAGTCCGAGTTGTTCCGTGTGGTAACAGCAACCCCTTGTGCACGCAGAGAGAAATGTCCCGTCTGAAAGAGCAGCTGACGGTGAGCTTCAAACAGAGGCGGGAGAAGTTTTCAGAGGAGAGGACGGTCGCAGCGCCGTCGAAGGTCCGACAGAGTTCGACAGAGGTTGAGTGTTGCGTGCAGAGCTTCCTCCACCATCATTACATGTTCTCAGTCACGCAGGTCAGGGTGATCCTCAGCGCTGTATCGCAGGCAGCTGGACACGTTTCAGTCTCTTGAAGACGTTTCAAAACAAAACAACCTCTCCATAAACGACTGGACTCACAGGAGGGCCGACAGAGTTCGACAGAGGTTGCGTGTTGTGTGCAGAGCTTCCTGCAGGTTCTCAGGTTTCCTCCACCATCATTACATGTTTGTGTCTTGAACCAAAGCCCGGGCTTAGATCTGGAGCTGCAGAGAGACAGTTTCACTATGTTGGTGTTGAAGGTCATCAGTCATCCAGGTCAGGGTGATCCTGGACACGTTTCAGTCTCTTGAAGACGTTTCAAAACAAAACAACCTCTCCATAAGCGATTGGACGGCACAGGAGGGCCGACACCTCAGGTCAAGACTCTGCAGGAATCCACTGGAACCACCGTCTTTGAACAGAGCGATCTGAGTTCTGTACTGACTTCTCTCCCTCAAGACATCTTAGCAACCATTCACACCTGGGCTCACCTGGCCCTAGCAACCCACGTGAGGACCGGTCGGGTCAAGCGGCCCTGACGACTCAGAGCTCACACGTGTCTTTAACGACTCTGCGAGGTCATTCCCTCTTGGAAACATCCTCGACAAGCCGACACACGTCCGGTCGCTACGATACAGCGCCGAGAATCTCACTACGCTGTGAGAAATGAAAGTAAGCGTCAGTAAAATCCTGCTTTTACTTTCAACACTGTAAGAATAGCACTTGATTAAACGTGCTGAATTACTCACTACTCTTCAAACACACGACTGCAGCCAAGAGAGAGGAAATCAGCCTGCGGATCACTTGTGCTTAAAGGAAACGAGGTAATGAATTCACGCCGGTGTTTGTCCGGGAGTGGTAATGTTCCTCTTCAAACATGATTTCCTGCGACGCCTGTGGTGGATTGTATTGAGGAGAAATGATTCTGTGCGATCTGCTCCATGAACGGCACAGGAGGGGAGGAATCCGAGAGGTGAGACAATGAGCCGTCTTCTTAAAGGTAATACCTGTCGGAGTCCTGGCGGCACACTCCGAAACAAAATCTGCTTCTCAAAGGCCGCCTCGCACATGTCTCACGTGTCGTTCAAGAAGTGTGGACGAAGTAAAGAGTGGGGAGAAAAAACGTGCTGCCCGGTAATGATGCTGCAGAAGAACGCCGCTCCGACTGATCCTGAGTCTGCTGCAGCATCTATATGAAGACAACCAGCCAGCCAGATCTTTGAATAATCATCCCGAGAAAAGGTGACAACCATTATCTTCTAACTGCCAATTACAGGAGACGTATAGAGGAGGAAAAGTGGATAATAGTTCACACTTTGATGCACAATTATCCTGTTTCAAGCCCAGAAAGATTCACAGTCCAGCTTCCATTATGTTAAAGTGCACGACCTGAAGAAGGTCAAGTTGTTTAGTGAACTCACATGTTGGAGGCTGCGTACGATCTACTATCTGAACTGTTTCTGAAGTTTCTCCTCACACTCTCACACAGATGGCTGGACAGATGGACGGATGGATTTACTCCTCCAGTCCGCCATCCTTTCGCTGACTTCCTACCCCGCTCGTCGAGTCAGATTTTCAGAAGGTGAAGCCGTGTCACCAAACTGAAACCAGTGTTGACGCAAAACAGCAGATTAAAGAGAGCTTCAATTTGGAAAACGGCATTTTTGGTCGCCTCTTTCATATGATAGGAAAACGATAAGACGACACGAGTGTGATAAGATAAGACGTTAAAGGTCCACTGTGTCGTGTTTTAAGTAATTTATTACCTCAAATCAGCGTCTTCATTCATAAATAAGTCCTCATTGGTGTAAAATGATCTCTGCCAACAATCTCACTTCTCCTCCTGAGGGAAGAATCACACATTGTGACGTGAAGCAGGAAGTTGGGCGTGAAGAGAAGCAGGGCAGTTTCTGCTTTTCTCCCAAAATCCTCTTCCCGTTTAACATTGGGGCTTATGGGGCAGTTGCTGGAGTTTGTGTCGGTTAGACGCAGATAATTCAAAAACCGTACATCCTCCCGATAAAGTGGACACGTTGCCAGACAGAAGACAAGTGTGGCTACGTTCTTGGAAAATATCACTATTGTAGTGTGAAATCTGTGGCTAGGATCGTCATCTAAAGAAACATTTTCGGAGAGTTTTTTTCAGGCTCCCCCACTCTGCCAGTTGGTGCTGCGCGAACATTCCGCAATACACACTCATTGAAAATCCTGAATTTTTTCGAAATCACTCACGATCAATTAAGGGTCACCGTTCAAAAACTAAACATCGTAGAAAGAAAGTTCAAATACAACTCAAATAGATAAGACTTGTGCCTACATTTTAAAGTTTGAATGGTGTCTCTAGGTCAAAGTCTGCCAGAGCAGGAGATGTTTGAAAAACGTCGATGATTTTGCGACTTTTTTGACCCCGTCCCATTCATTCCTTATGGGAAGTTTTTCATACGGAGGCTTCCATGTCCTTCCGCTCTATAAAAAACGATGAGCTGGTGAGAGGGACAAAAAGCTCTACGTGGTACAGATAAGGCTAAAGGCGTTTTCACTCAGAGCCAGCGTGACTGTGGAACGGAGAAGGAGCTTAGCCAGACGCGCTCGTCAGCTGCAGTTTGAAGTCTGTTTGAAATAACGTACCTCATCACCCGAAACTAAACTTGATGAAGTGCTGTTTGAAGACACGTTGTTGTCACAGCTTCTTGAATCTTGACACATCCCGCCTGCCGTAGTTCCAACAGGCTGCAACGCACGTTTGAAAACGCGAGGCGCTAGAGAGCAGTATTCGTTTGGATGCAGAATAACATTTAACCACTAGATGGGAGAAATAATTCCACAGTGTGTCTTTAAGCCCCCCACACACCGGCTCCGACGTCGGACGTCTGAAGCGTTCGGAGAGAGTCGGACGAGTTCGGGAGCTGCTCTGTTCGGTGTGTTCAGCTGCGTCTGATCCGACTGAACATGTGAAGTCGGCCGTCTGAGGTTGGACGCCGTCGGATACTCTGATTGGTTGTTAGCTAGCTGTTCAGTGACCATTCTGATTGGCGGTGTGCCAGCGAATCAGCGCGGCGTGTGGGAGGGGCGGCGGAAGTGACGATGGTAAACAAACCACATAAACAGAGAACGTATACGCTGCTGTGTAGCCGGGGCGGTGTGTTTCAATGTGACTTTTCTACCGAACGGGTCAGACGGGAGGTGACGGAGTGGTCGGATAAGGAAGTCGTCAGAGCCGGTGTGTGGGGGCCTTTAAACACACTTTAGTTTCAAAAGTAGCTGTAGCTCAGAGGGCAGAGCGGGTCGACTAGTGTTCGGGAGGTCGCTGGTTCGAATCGAAGTGTCCTTGAGCAAGATACTGAACCCCAAATTGCACTTGATGTGCAGGGCGGCCTCCGCCATCATTAATGGTGGCTCCTCCAAGGTGCCTTCACCCTGAGATAACTGGGATTGGCTCCCTGTGACCACCTTGGAAAAAAGGGATAACGCTGCTACCAATGAATAAAAGTAACTCATCCAAACATGTTCAAGTATTCAGCATTTTTAACCAGAAATCTTTTCATGTGTTTGCCATTTATTATGAACTAATCTCATAATCTGATGCTCTGATGCATCACGTAATCCTCAAAGTATCAGGTAACTGAAGGCGTTAAATAAATGTAATGAGAGTAAAAAGGACGATATTCACCTCAGAGAGCAACAGGTGCAGTCGGTTAGAAAGAGACGTTCGCCTGTTCGCATCATGTTTTTCTGATTCGTGGCAGCTGTTTCTAATCTTCTAAATGTTTGAAATGTTCAGTATTTTAATGCTATCAACACGCTACAACGACTTTAATTGAGAGCCTGAGGACCCATTAATTCTCCGGCAGTGTGAAGGGGCTTCAGAACATCCCGTCGCTCATGCAAATACACGACTCCGAGTTAAACTCAGGTGCTTCATTAGATTCTCAGCTCATTAATTTTATTCAGCACGTAAAATAAAAAACAAGGTGGGAGAAACCAAACGGCAGCCCGACGAGTCGAACGGGAGGGAAAACGAGTGGAAGTGGAGTTATTTAGAAGATAAATTATAATTAAAAAAGAAAAAAAAAAGACCCGTGTTGTTGTTGTGTGATAACATCGGAGGGAGGCGACGCGCTCCACAGAGCCACAAATTAAAAAAAGGACGTTTAATGGAATTATAGTCACACGTAATTATAAGTGCGTGACAATAAAAGATATGTAATGTCACCGGTTAGAGTGACGGGGGAATATAATTTCATTAAAGTGCCCTTTTTTAAAACGTGACGACTCAAAGAAGGAAAGATTTTCAGTTTAGGTTTCCAGGAAGTCAATCTAACATCACATTTATAGTTTCTATCTATATTTTTGCAGGCTCTGCAGACAGTAACATGTCGTCCTGCAGCAGTGTTATGAAAGTGTGTTGCATCACTCTTCTCTTCTGTGTGTTTTACATTCGTGCACACACATCACACACTCGCCCTGCAGCGTGTGGACACGCTCCGACAGGAACACATCACCTGCAAATCAAAACACATGTTTTTTTCATCTCTCACCTGCAGTGCGTCCAGATGCATGTCTGCCTTCTCTGCAGTATAATGATATAGCACTCAGCTTGTAGAGCTCAAAGTGCATAAAGAAATACATTTACAAACCTCAACAGCAACGTTACTCGAGATGATCCACAGAGCTTGTTGTTGTTTTATTCGCTGTGCATCTACTCGTGAGCGAGAGGCTAGCTCGCTAAGCTACAGCTAAAGGTCCCCACACACCGGCTCTGACGTCTTCCTTCTCCGACCACTCCGTCGGATCCGTTCGGTAGAAAAGTCACATTGAAACACACCGCCCCGGCTACACAGCAGCGTATACGTTCTGCAATAAGTCTCCTAAACATCGGGTGGCGCTAGTCTCGTGCCAGTCACCCAAAACATGAAAACAGGAAATGACAGAACGGAGTGCGGACCGTAGCTTATCAGAACAAAGCACACACAGCGTTAGCTCGGCATTACTTGCGTGATGTCGTATTACGGTGGTCTCTCTTCCACCAGGGCAGCCAGCTGCTCCTCAAAGTCCTCGGTCCACACAGCCATGGCTTCCAAACATACGTTGGTTTATCCCCAAAATAACGAACGGTGAAGTGTTGTTTGTAACTCTGTGCCGTCTCTGTTTATGTGGTTTGTTTACCGTCGTCACTTCCGCCGCCCCTCCCACACGCCGCGCTGATTCGCTGGCACACCGCCAATCAGAATGGTCGCTGAACAGCTAGCTAACAACCAATCAGAGTATCCGACGGCGTCCAACCTCAGACGGCCGACTTCGCATGTTCAGTCGGATCAGACGCAGCTGAACACACCGAACAGAGCAGCTCCCGAACTCGTCCGACTCTCTCCGAACGCTTCAGACGTCCGACGTCTGAGCCGGTGTGTGCCGGCCTTTAGATGAGGAGGACTCCATCGGTGTTTATATCCCACGCCGTCATGATCCTCAGGAGAATCTCGTGTCATTCCTGTATAATTTGTTGGGCAGCAGCACATTACTCAGTTACACATCGCTGTCATTCCTTCATTAGCTGTAACCACTTATCTCTGACAGCAGCTCTTTTCAGCTAGCGGCTCTTTAACAGCCACATTCCGGCCCTTTGTCTGCGTCAAAGCACAAATATACTATATATTTAACTAAAAGGTGTTTAAGCGATAGATGGAAATATTCCTGCCCTATTTCAGGTGTAATGAAGCTTAGAAAAAGTAAAACTTGCATTGTTTTAACTTAGTTTTTCCCAGTTTTACAGCTGAGACGAGGTCAAAGTTCAAACATGTGGGACTTTTTCCCAGCTGTTCTTAAAAATGGTTGAATACGCTGCTTTACAGGGTCGACAGCTCATCACAAGGTCATCACAAGATCATTACAAGGACTCACACAGAAAAATAAAGGTGCTAACTGGAACTAAAAATGGTTCTTCGGAAGAACCATTCCTGCAAACGGTTCTTTGAAGAACCCCAAAGAACCATCAAATGGTTCTTTGAGGCACCATAAATGGTTCTTCAAAGAACTTTATAGGTTCTTTAAGGAACCGTTTTCAAGAAAGTTCTTTGTGGACCCAACTGGTTCAGTAAAGAACCTATTTTAAATGGTTCTTCAGTCATTTTTCAGAATAAATGAATAATTCTTTGAGCGTTTTAAATCAAATCATTATGGGTACGTTGAAAAAACAAGCACGATAACATCGTTGTTGGCCAGTTTGTGTCGACACTCTTTTTTATTTCATTGTCAGCTGTTAAGACACATTATTATTATACGTTCTGTGCAGAACGTGGACATTGCAGGTTTCAAGTTAAAAGACTGTAAGACCTTTGAAATGACACAAACAGAACAGTCTCCTGCACACAATCCACTGTCAAAACAGCAATCAGACACAAAAACCTTTATATAACCAACATTTCTGTCTACAACAAGCAAGAAAACACCTTTTAAAACTCTTTTAAAACAGAACTTTGCTTTTCAAGACCTGTAGAAACGAACAAGTGCGAACAAATGTTGGAAAAATGCAAGGAAACGTCCACCTCTCCATCGTCCATGATCACTTTGTGCCCATCCATCAGTAATATTACAATGACTTCAACAAGTTACGCGGCCCTGCTGCTCCGTCTGCTGCAGGTCAGGCTGAAGGCTAAAGCTAAAAGACGGAGGATGAGGGAGGAACGTCTCAGTCGAAGATAAAGAGTCTGTGGCAAACTTTAAAAGACATTCATTTATATATTTCTTTATGTGAAGCACTTTGTAACTGAAGACGAGCTTCAGACGTAAAGTTTCTCTGTGTTGGCTCTCTGACCTGCAGCCCCTCAGGGTTTGTTTGATATTCTGATTCAGAAAAGTCCTTTTTTCTTCTCAGTCTGTGACTGTTTGACGCAGGATTTAAACACAGAAGCCCATTATCATCATCTGTGCTGTGTTTTCTTATGCATGAGTGTGAAAAGGTAGGCGAGAGGTCTGACTCATCATCGTCTGTCAAACAGAATCTGAAGAGCGGCACGCTAACCTGTAATACAGCCGCGTTTTAAAGCACCTTTCTCCTCCTAAACCTCGTGGAGAAGCACGCAAAGAAAATAGTCCTCAATCTGAAATCGGGGTCAGAGGAACAACTTTTAAGTTTGCAATCTGAGAACTTCAGGGATCCTGCGACTTTAAAAATGAAGCATGCACGACACGATCGATCGAGCCGTGCTGAGATGAGGATCAATTTTAAGGACATCACTTCATACATATAATCAGAGCGGAGTCGATATTCAGCGCTGGGCGTGTTACCAGACAAAAAGACGAAGAAGAAGTGCGTTCGTGCAGCGCTTTCCTTTTTTTTCGTGCCTCATTTGAAGTGCAGAAGCAGCGGGGGATACGGCGCCAGATGTTTCGGGACGAGCCCTCTGTCTCAGAGATGTTTACCTTCTGCTCGCTCGTTGTGTGTGTAATCCGCCGGATAATTGAAGTAACACATTTTAGAAGCGAGGGTCAGAGAATAAAGAGTTTCTTTGAGGGTGTTTTATACATTTTCCTACAGTGTGTTTCTGCGGGATTCATTACGCTTCGAGACAGAAGCGTCGTCCTTCCCTCGCTCTATTATTCAGGGCTCAGTCAGTCACAGACAGTCATTAAAGTTTCATAGGAAGCAATTTGGAGGCTGAGTTATTTGCAAAGTGAGGTGGGTGCCGTACCTTTGTTTACGGCTGCGGCGTCACGCTTTTCATGTCTGCTCTCTTGCGGGGTTTAATTTTGACTTGAGGGAACTTCGCCATCACAGAGTCACAAGTCATTTTATCTGAAGAGTGTTTTGACACCAGCAGCTATAAGATAAAAAGCAGGAAAACATTAGAGTCAACGCTGTGATGTTCCTCACAGTGTCGGGAGTTGAATATTAAGATGAACCGTGAAACTTAATTATTGATCCGTGCATTTCTGCATCAACCAGTTAAAGCAAATAACCCTAAACCCAAAAAAAAAAGGAGCCGGGTGAAATGTGAAAGTGGGTCATGTCAGATTTGTTCAACAGCATAAAGCAGAATTGATGAACAGGACAGAATTTAAGAGGACGACAGGAGAACAAGCCAGAGGAGCGTTACTGTATATCAGAAATAGATTTGACAAAATATACAGATGGAAAATGACTTTGAGCTGCGGATAAAGAGGAAAGACACCAGGACCAGGTCCAGGAGGGAAACATTTTCAAAGATTTACTCAAACTATCATCAGAATGGGAAGAAACAACAGTTTTGACATCTATATGTTGTGTTTGCAAGGATTTCTATTCAAGTTAGCATGCTAACTGGCTAGCCCCCAGACACACTGTGCTTCACCAACCAACACCAACCGCTAGCTGTGTTATTAAAGTGAGAACAGGGAACGTTTAAATGTTGAAAGCCGTTTTTATTCTGGGCAGTAAGCCACCAATCTGCCGTCCTTTTGGTGGCTCGCTCCGCGGATTTAGACAGAAGGCGGCAAATCAGTGGTCTGTTTTGTTCCACCAATTTTGCCCCTCGGAGGGTAACGTTACACTTATTTGCGCCTCCATTGCTGTAAATCCGAGGCGGCAATGTGGTGGCAAATGCTGAGATGGGCGGAGGTGTGGATGACGTGCACTGCTGCGCACCCACAGCCGGGAGTTTTAAAACCAGGAAACAGCTGATCACAGCAGTCAGTTCGTCACTTCATCCACGAAGATGAGCAGCTGGAAAGCCGCTGAGATCCGGGAGATGCTAGCGTCTCCTCGCTCTCTGTAGCTGTCTTGGTTGTCCGCTTGTTGTTGTAGCGGCGAGCTAATAGCGGTCGCTACTTTCAAATTAAAAGCCCCCCGCTAAGAACCCAGTTCTAAACTCCAATGGGGTGCAATGTAAAGCTCTTATTTTGAAGAAAAACTGCGAAAAATGTCCCATAAGGAATGAATGGGACGGGGTCAAAAAAGTCGCAAAATCATCGACGTTTTTCAAACATCTCCTGCTCTGGCAGACTTTGACCTAGAGACACCATTCAAACTTTAAAATGTAGGCACAAGTCTTATCTATTTGAGTTGTATTTGAACTTTCTTTCTACGATGTTTAGTTTTTGAATGGTGACCCTTAATTGATCATGAGTGATTTCGAAAAAATTCAGGATTTTCAATGAGTGTGTATTGCGGAATGTTCGCGCAGCACCAACTGGCAGAGTGGGGGAGCCTGAAAAAAACTCTCCGAAAATGTTTCTTTAGATGACGATCCTAGCCACAGATTTCACACTACAATAGTGATATTTTCCAAGAACGTAGCCACACTTGTCTTCTGTCTGGCAACGTGTCCACTTTATCGGGAGGATGTACGGTTTTTGAATTATCTGCGTCTAACCGACACAAACTCCAGCAACTGCCCCATAAGCCCCAATGTTAAACGGGAAGAGGATTTTGGGAGAAAAGCAGAAACTGCCCTGCTTCTCTTCACGCCCAACTTCCTGCTTCACGTCACGTCACATGTTGACGCCGACCCAATTTTTGCTCATCGTACCTTTAAGGAATAAAACGGGAGCTTTATATTAAATGTTTTACATCTCACTCTGTTGTGTTGTGATCGGCAGGTCTGTTATCTTTGAAGTGCACTTATTGTAAATTGAATAAACAGATAAAAGCATCAGCTGAGTGGATTTAATGTCACATAGAGAAATTAGAACGATGAAAAGGTTGGTGCTGCAGCCCTGAAGCAAACCGAGGTCTGGATAAATGTGCTAAATGGTTTAAAATCAGTCGAGTTGTGGTTCATGATCCTTTAACGCACAGTAAGTAATTTCTGCCACTTGGGGTCTCTCAATCATAACAAAACAGAAAGTCTCGTGGGAATCATGGGAGTTGTTGTCTTCATTGTGTAACAGCTGCCATGACCGACGACTGAGACGGTGATGTTCACAGACGAGGCGAAGTTTGGAAGTTTTATTCACTGTTTCCTTGATACAAATCACAGATTTCTCAGGGTTTGAAGATTGTTGGGAACATTAACTTACAATTGAGAAAGTTAATTGATGGAAGACTATTTAAAGAAGTAAGTAAGGCCAAAAAAAAGCAACATTTTTCATTTTAAATAAAACTGAGGCAGCACTCTGACAAACTGTAGTAAACTGTCAAACTGTCTTCTCTCCCTCCTCCCTCCTCTCTCCTCCTCTCCTCTCCCTCCCTCCTCTCCTCCCTCCTCTCTCCTCCCTCCTCTCCTCTCTCCTCCTCTCCTCTCTCCTCCATCCTCTCTCCTCCACTCCTCCCTCATCTCCTCTCCTCTCCTCCCTCCTTCCTCTCTCCTCTCCCTCCTCTTTCCTCCCTCCCTCCTCTCCTCCTTCCTCTCTCTCCTCTCCCTCCCTCCTCTCCTCCTTTCTCTCTCCTCCCTCCTCCTCTCTCTCTCCTCTCCTCTCTCCTCCCGCATCTCCTCTCCTCTCTCCTCCCTCATCTCCTCTCCTCTCACCTCCTCTCCTCCCCTCCTCTCTTCCTCTCCTCTCTCCTCCCTCATCTCCTCTCCTCTCCTCCGTCCTCTCTCCTCTCCCCCTCCTCCTCTCCTCTCTCCCCCTACTCTCTCCTCCCTCATCTCCTCTCCTCTCTCCTCCTCTCCCTCCTCATCTCCTCTCCTCTCTCCTCTCCTCCCTCCTCTCTCCTCTCCTCCCTCCTCTCTCCTCCTCTCTCTCTCCTCTCCTCCTCTCTCCTCTCCTCTCCTCCCTCATCTCCTCTCCTCTCTCCTCTCCTCCCCTCCTCCCTCCTCTCTCCTCCCTCATCTCCTCTCCTCTCTCCTCCTCTCCCTCCTCATCTCCTCTCCTCTCTCCTCTCCTCCCTCCTCTTTCCTCCCTCCCTCCTCTCCTCCTTCCTCTCTCCTCTCCTCCCTCCTCTCTCCTCCCTCCTCTCCTCACACAAATCACAGATTTCTCAGGGTTTGAAAGATTGTTGGAAACTTTTATATAATGATGAACTTACAATTGAGAAAGTTAATTGATGGAAAACTTGATTAAAGAAGAAAGTACAGCCAGAAAAAAAGAATTTTTTTCATTTTAAATCTCACAGTTATTCTTTGATAAACTGTAGTAAAAAAGAAACATATGTACAGAAATGTGTCGGTTGTTTTGTGTATTTTTTATTCATGTGACTGTTTTCAGTCTCTCTGGAGTCTGACGCAGATCTAATGAATGAAAAACACTCGGTTCACGTCGCGGTCGGTTTGAAAGCTTCACCTCTGTGAGTGTGAAGTAGCTCAGTGAAGGATGCTGAGCTGAAAGCTGTGCAGAGTACTGCGCACTGTAATTGCCATTATTCCAGTCACCTTGGTGTGTGTGTGTGTGTGTGTGTGTGTGTGTGTGTGTGTGTGTGTAGTTTCCTGCCCCGTCCTTCAACTCCAGTTAGCCGATTGATCCGGCAGTGAAAATTAAATCAGGGACTGCTGCTGAAGTGCGAGATGCATCAGTTTTATTTTTTGGTTTCGATTTCTTTGTCACAAACTATCTGCGAATGTTCATTAATGTCCATCAGCGTTAATTACGTCACCCATTAAGCACCGGGGCAGAGGGACCCATTACAAGTGATGACTCTGACCTCGACTCAAAGTCCCGTCACGACGGTTTGTTTACGCGTGAAGCGTCTTCAGTGTCGAATACGCAACGATGACGAGAGAATTCAGTTTTACTGACGCAGATAAAAAATTATTTTAATGTTGTTTTTTAATGTTGTAAACTCATCATCTCCTCCCTCCATGCTGATATAAAGTCAGGTGAAGTCTCGGAGCTAAAGATGTTAGCATGTTAGCCTCTCTCCTCTCCTCCCTCCTCTCCTCTCTCCTATCTCCTACCTCCTCTCCTCTCTCCTATCTCCTACCTCCTCTCCTCCCTCCTCTCTCCACCTCTCCTCCCTCCTCTCTCCTCCCTCCTCTCTCCACCTCTCCTCTCCTCTCTCCACCTCTCCTCTCCTCCCTCCTCTCTCCTACCTCCACTCCTCTCTCCTCTCTCCTACTCTCCTCTCTCCTCCCTCCTCCATCCTCTCTCCTTTCTCCTCCCTCCTGTCCTTCCTCCTCTTTCCTCCTTCCTCTCTCCCCCTCCTCTCTCCTCCCTCCTCCCTCTCCTCTCTCTTCCCTCCTCTCCACCGCTCCTCTCCTCTCTCCTCTCCTCTCTCCTCTCTCCACCTCTCCTCTCCACCTCTCCTCTCTCCTCCTCCTCTCTCCTCTCTCCACCTCTCCTCTCCTCTCCTCCCTCCTCTCTCCACCTCTCCTCTCCTCCCTCTCTCCTCTCTCTTCCCTCCTCTCTCCTACCTCCTCTCCTCCCTCCTATCCTCTCTCCTCCTCCTCTCTCCTCTCCCCTCTCCTCCATCCTCTCTCCTCCCTCCTGTCCTCCCTCCTCTTTCCTCCTTCCTTTCCCCTCTCCTCTCCTCTCTCCTCCCTCCTCTCCCCTCTCCTCCCTCATCCCTCTCCTCCCTCCTCTCTCCTCTCCTCCCTCTCTCCTCTCCTCTCTCCTCCCTCATCCCTCTCCTCCCTCCTCTCTCCTCCCTCATCCCTCTCCTCCCTCCTCTCTCCTCCCTCCTCTCTCCTCCCTTCTTTCTCCTCTCTCCTCTATCCTCCCTCTATCTAATGACTGTATTTGATGTTTGGGTGAACTGCTCCTTTAAATTTCAAACAATGGCCTTATTATACATCAGAAACTATAAGAAATCAATCTGTAAATGTAGAAATGTTTGATTCTGTTATTGTACAAAGGCCAACATCTGGATCCTGCAGATACGATATGAGACAGTGAACACTGTTTTTCGGGCTCGTTAGTGTTCTTCAGGTGACACAAACTCGCCCTTAACGAGCTGACCTTCTCACTGTAGCTCTTCCTGCCTATGAAGCTCTAATTAAGAATCATTTCTAAACCACCGGGGGTCGTCTGAGGTCAGCGGGGGCGCAGGAGCAGTTACAACTCTGACTGTGAGCGATCAGACACAACACGGCTGCTGCTGATCCTGGGTCAGTCGACAGAACACGTCATTAACGCTGTAAACTGCAGGAACAACAACAAAACTGATGTGTGATCAGACTTAATTACCTCTGTGGGAAGTAACTAGAAGTACTTTCTGTTCCAAGACTGAACGTTCGTATTCATGTACTCGTTTTTTAAATAGTAATTAGTTACTCAGGTGCAGCTACATTTACTCAGGTAACATGTTTCTCCTCCACAACAGCTCAGAGGTAATTACTGTACTTTTTTACTCCCCCTTCTCCCTCCTCTCCTCCCTCCTCTATCCTGTCTCCTCTCTCCTCTCCTCTCCTCCCTCTTCTCCTCTCCTCTCTCCTCCTCTCCTCCCCTTCTCCCTTCTCTCTCCTCCCTCATCTCTCCTCTCCTCCCCTCCTTTCTCCTCTCTCCTCCCTCCTCTCCTGTCCTCTCTCCTCTCCTCTCTCCTCCCCTTCTCCCTTCTCTCTCCTCCTCTCCTCCCTCTTCCCTCCTCTCTCTTCTCCTCTGTCCTCCCTCCTACTTCCTCTGTCCTCTCACCTCCCTCCTCTCCTCCTTCCTCTCTCCTCTCCTCCCTCCTCTCCTCCTTCCTCTCCTCTCCTCCCTCCTCTCTCCTCTCCTCTCCTCCCTCCTCTCCTCCCTCCTCTCCTCCTCCTCTACTCCCTCATCCCTCCTCTCTCCTCCCTCTTTTCTCCTCTCTCTTCCATCCTCCTTCCTCTCCTCCCTCCTCTCTCCTCTCCTCCCTCATCTCTCCTCCCTTATCCCTCCTACCTCCTCTCTCCTTCCTCCTCTCTCCTCCCTCCTCTCCTCTCATCTACTCTCTCATCTCTCCTCTCCTCCCTCCTCTCTCTTCCCTCCTCTCCTCTCCTTCCTCTCTCCTCCCTCATCTCCTCTCTCCTCCATCCTCCCCTCCTCTCTCCTCTCCTCCCTCCTCTCCTCCCTCCTCCCCTCCTATCTCATCTTCTCTCTCCTCCATCCTCCCCTCCTCTCTCCTCTCTCTTCCCTCCTCTCCTCCCTCCTCTCTCCTCCTCCCTCCTCTCCTCTCCTCTCTCCTCCCTCTCTCCTCCTCTCCTCTCTTCCTCTCCTCCCTCCTCCTCTCCTCTCTCCTCCCTCCTCCTCTCCTCTCCTCCCTCATCTCCTCTCCTCTCTCCTGCTTCCTCTCTCCTCTCCTCTCCTCTCTCCTCTCCTCCTTCCTGCCTCCTCCCTCCTCTCCTCCCTCATCTCCTCTCCTTCCTCCTACTTCCCCTGTCCTCTCTCCTCTCTCTTCCCTCCTCTCCTCTCCTTCCTCTCTCCTGCCTCCTCTCCTCTCTCTTCTCTCCTCCTTCCTCTCTCCTCTTCCTCTGTCCTCTTCCTCTTCTCCTCTCACCTCCCTCCTCTCTCCTCCCTCCTCTCTCCTCCCTCATCTCCTCTTACCTCCCTCCTCTCTCCTGTCCTCCCTCCTCTCCTCCCTCCTCTCTCCTCTCCTCCTTCATCCCTCCTTTCTTCTCTCCTCTCTTCTCTCTCCCCTCTCCTCTCTTTTCTCCTCTCCTCCCTCCTCTCTCTCCTCTCCTCCCCTCTCCTCCCTCCCCCCTCCTCCCTCCTGCTGCAGAGATCCCCTGTGCGTCCAGCAGAGGGCGCCCTGTCCTGAGACGCGCCGCTGCGCTCAGTAATCCTCCTCCTAACATCGTTCCTGTTGCTATACAACTCATTTATTCTTGATGCCGCGGTCAGCAGCTCCGCTCCTCGGCACGCTGCGCCTCCTTCCTCCCCCGGCTCTCCACGACTCCTCCAGGGGGGACAACTTGTCGGATTTCGAGGACAGTGTCTCCACCGCTCAGATTTCCTCACTTGCTCGGTTTTTCAGCCTCTTTTCCGCCACTTCACCTGCGTTCTCCAGCCGCGGACTCGCTGTGTGAGATGTCTCCGGGAGGCTCCAGGAGCGCGCTCTGACCGCTGTCACCCCGCCTCAGCCAAGGGCTTTTTAAAAGATCTGACGTGGAGCTTCCAGCTGATGTTGCGCGGTAACGCAGGAAACTACGGGCAGAGGTTGATGCACACCTTCTGGAGCCGCTCACATCTCCGACAGGTGTGCGGCCGCGCGCAAAGCGGAGCCCGGGAAGTGCGTATATCCCCCGCGAAGACAGGCGGGCGTCCCCCGGTGCGTGTCCAGCTGAGCCTCTAACATGTGGAGCCGGGATGAGCGCAGCAGAGAGCCCTGAGACATGAGGAGAAGCCCACACCGCGCAAATATGGGTATGTATGTTCAGTGTGTGTGTGTGTGTGTGTGTGTGTGTGTGTGTGTGTGCGCAAAGTGCCTCTGCTGCATGAAGGATGGCTGCAGGAAGGCTGCACAACTATCTGACAGTGAAGCCTGATGCATGTGCAGATTAATCACCTTTCATGGCTTAGACTCATTACCACAGTCAAAGTGTGTGTGTGTGTGTGTGTGTGTGTGTGTGTGTGTGTGTGTGAGGAACAGAGGGATGCAAATGAAGGAGGCTGTGAATAACCTCCTCTGTTGACACATCAGAGCTCAGTGTGGCTTCTCGTGTTTGGCTCTAACGCTCCCGGTGTGTCTTCCTGTCACCTCCCCGTGTCTGCAGGACTCCCAGTGCTTTTCCGATGGCTCGTGTTCGCAGTGGTGGTGCCCGCCTGGCTGCTCGCCGCCCCGAGCGCCATCCGTGAGCGTCCCTGCCCTCAGAGCTGCAGATGCGATGGGAAAATAATATACTGCGAGTCCAACGCTTTCCGCGACGTGCCAAGCAACGTGTCCGTGGGCACCCAGGGCCTCTCGCTGCGCTACAACAGCCTGGCCAACCTCAGAGCGCAGCAGTTCGCCGGCCTGAGTCAACTGGTCTGGCTCTACCTCGACCACAATTACATCAGCGCCGTGGACGGAAAGGCTTTCCACGGGATCCGGAGGCTCAAAGAACTGATCCTGAGCTCCAACAAGATCACGCTGCTGAAGAACAACACGTTCCACGACGTTCCCAATCTGCGCAATCTCGACCTCTCCTACAACAAGCTGCAGGTCCTGCAGCCCAATCAGTTCGTGGGTCTGAGGAAGCTCCTCAGTTTGCACCTGAGGTCGAACTCGTTAAAAACCGTCCCGATGAGAGTTTTCCTCGACTGTCGCAATCTGGAGTTTCTCGACATCGGCTACAACCGGCTGCGGAGCCTCACGAGGAACGCCTTCGCGGGCCTCCTGAAGCTCATTGAGCTCCACCTGGAGCACAACCAGTTCTCGAAGATCAACTTCGCTCACTTCCCGCGCCTCACCAACCTCCGGGCGCTCTACCTGCAGTGGAACCGGATCCGGCTGCTGACCCAGGGCCTGCCGTGGATGTGGACGTCCCTGCAGAAGCTGGACCTCTCGGGGAACGAGCTCCAGACGTTGGACCCGAGCACGTTTCAGTGCCTCCCCAATCTGCAGACTCTGAACCTGGACTCCAACAAGCTGAGCAATGTGTCTCAGCAGACGGCGGAGGCCTGGATCTCCCTCACCACCATCAGCCTGGCGGGTAATCTGTGGTACTGTAACCCCAACATATGTCCCCTGGTGGCCTGGCTCCAGGCCTTCAAGGGGAACAAGGAGACCACGATGATTTGCGCCGGCCCAAAGGAGGCGCAAGGCGAGAAAGTGACGGACGTCGTGGAGACTTACAACATCTGCACAGCCACGCCGAGCCCCGTCCCCTCCACCACATCGCCCCCGCTCACTCCTGCGTTTCCACCTGAGCTGCTGCCTCTGCCCACGCAGGTGGTGCTGGATAAGATCTGGAACAGGACAGCCTCCCCCACGCCGTCCCCGGCCTCCCCCACCATCCCCCTGCCGGACACCGAGTACGTGTCCTTCCACAAGATCATCGCGGGCAGCGTGGCGCTCCTCTTGTCCGTGACCATCATCCTCCTGGTGATCTACGTGTCGTGGAGGCGCTACCCCAGCAGCATCAAGCAGCTCCAGCAGCGCTCGGCGGTTAAGAAGCGGCAGAAGAAGGCTCGGGAGACGGAGCGCTCGCTCAACTCGCCGCTGCAGGAGTACTATGTGGACTACAAGCCGTCACACTCAGAGACTATGGATGTGCTGGTTAATGGGACAGGACCTTACACTTACACCATCACAGGCTCCAGGGAATGCGAGGTATGACCGTTGCCCTCCAAAAATCCATTTCCACAGCGAGGCATGAGAGGTAAATTTTCTAACAACCTGCGGAGAAACGTACCCGTGTTTTCTCCCGTGCTCGTGTGTCTTGTGTGGAGGATACGGAGGCGAAAGGTCGCTGCACGGTGACTCGAGTCTGATCAACCAGCTGCTGTTCTGACTCAAATGTGATTCCCATTAGCTCAAACAGCAGCAGCAGCTCCTCTCGTGAGATGCACGATAAACAGAGCAGGTTCATCCTTCATCTCTGACAGAAAAGAGCTGCCTGATGAATCTCTGCGTTATCATCCAGTCTGTTATTTATCCACAAATGGCCGGCTGTCCGCGCCGTAATGAGCACAATGAATTGGATCAAGTCGCCGTGCAGGTGGTCTCCTCTGCTATCCTGTGTGTTTGCTACGTCAGCTGTGGCAAACACACCCGTCTCGATGTGTGTGTGTGTGTGTGTGTGTGTTGCTGTTTTAAATATGTTAATATTTACAATCAGCTGATCGTGTTTCACCATTCTCCATTCCTGCCTCCAGCGATCGTGCACTTAACATTTCACTCATTAGTTTAATTCGGGTTCAAACAGTCGGCGAAACAAAAAAAAGGCCCGCAGCCAAATAAAAGATGAATTATGCATCCGGGCTCAGTTTGTGTGTCCGACTGTGGGAACAAACTGTGTTCTGCTGCTTCATCTTCTTCTCACACACACGTAAAAAAAGGAAATATTAGGCGACACGGGATGAAACCTGGACTCCTTCACGTCAGCGTGCAGCAGAGGAGTCATGCTGATCCAAGCTGTTTGGGCACCTGCTCCACCAGATTTATCATATATTTACATCATCTTATACTACAAATCAAACATATGCTTCTAATTATGTCACAGATTAGAGACGGGAGCACTTTTTATCATCGATACTGGGAAAATTGAGAATAATCCTCAGTATATATTATACTTTATTTATGCAGGGGGACCTTATGATTTATGATTCCTCAGGTCAAAAGGTTGTTCTGCTAAGGAAAGATGTGTGTCCTGTGATCTGTGATGCAATGCACACATATTTATTAATTAGCAAGATGTGAAAATATCGTGAATAACAAACATTTTGGGAGGATAAAAGTGGTTTCTTCTAAACGTTAGCAGATGAAACCTGCAGCCACTCGTTAAGCTAGCTGAAGCTACAGGTGATCGACGTGTTGTTGGAGTTTATAGACCCTTTTTCAAAGATGTGAAAATGAAATGCATCTCTGTTTTGGCTTTTTCTGTTTCTTCTATTGTTATGTAAGAGCCATCTTTCCATCTTTAGTTGCATTTTTGAGAACACAGGCGGAGTTTTGTTTGCAGGACAGTTGGCTAACGGCAGCTAAAGTTAGCCGTTCCAGTTGTTCAGCCTTCTGGCTCGCTAGCTCGTCGTGACTCAGAGAGGATGCAGGAAGCATTTTATCATCAATACTGGGATAATTGTGAATATCCTCAGTAGTGACTCATATATTATACTTTATTTATGCAGGGGGACCTTATGATTTATGATTCCTCAGGTTTGATTGATTATATTTTCACCAAAAAGGTTGTTCTGCAAGGAAAGATGTGTGTCCTATGATCTGTGATGCAATGCAAAATATTTATTAATTAACAAGATGTGAAAATATCGTGAATAACAAACATTTTGGCAGGATAAAAGTGTTTGTCCTTGTCAAACTAGTCTCTTCTAAACGTTAGCAGATGAAACCTGCAGCCACTCGCTAAGCTAGCTGAAGCTACAGGTGATCGACGTGTTGTTGGACTTTATAGACCCTTTTTTCAAAGATGTGAAAATGAAATGCATCTCTGTTTTGGCTTTTTCTATTTCTTCTATTGTTATGTAAGAGCCATCTTTGCATCTTTAGTTGCATTTTTGAGAACACAGGCGGAGTTTTGTTTGCAGGAAAGTTGGCTAACGGCAGCTAAAGTTAGCCGTCCCAGTTGTTCAGCCTTCTGGCTCGCTAAGCTCGTCGTGACTCAGAGAGGATGCAGGAAGCATTTTATCATCAATACTGGGATAATTGTGAATATCCTCAGTAGTGACTCTTGTATATTATACTTTATTTATGCAGGGGGACCTTATGATTTATGATTCCTCAGGTTTGATTGATTATATTTTCACCAAAAAGGTTGTTCTGCAAGGAAAGATGTGTGTCCTATGATCTGTGATGCAATGCACAATATTTATTTATTAACCAGATGGGAAAATATCATGAATAACAAACATTTTGACAGGATAAAACTGGTTTCTTCTAAACGTTAGCAGATGAAACCTGCAGCCACTCGCTAAGCTAGCTGAAGCTACAGGTGATCGACGTGTTGTTGGACTTTATAGACCCTTTTTCAAAGATGTGAAAATGAAATGCATCTCTGTTTTGGTCTTTTTCTGTTTCTTCTATTGTTATGTAAGAGCCATCTTTCCATCTTTAGTTGCATTTTTGAGAACACAGGCGGAGTTTTGTTTGCAGGACAGTTGGCTAACGGCAGCTAAAGTTAGCCGTCCCAGTTGTTCAGCCTTCTGGCTCGCTAGCTTGTCGTGACTCAGAGAGGATGCAGGAAGCATTTTATCATCAATACTGGGATAATTGTGAATATCCTCAGTATATATTATACTTTATTTATGCAGGTGGACCTTATGATTTATGATTCCTCAGGTCAAAAGGTTGTTCTCTAAGGAAAGATGTGTGTCCTGTGATCTGTGATGCAATGCAAACATATTTATTTATTAACAAGATGTGAAAATATCGTGAATAACAAACATTTTGGCAGGATAAAAGTGGTTTCTTCTAAACGTTAGCAGATGAAACCTGCAGCCACTCGCTAAGCTAGCTGAAGCTACAGGTGATCGACGTGCTGTTGGACTTTATAGACCCTTTTTCAAAGATGTGAAAATGAAATGCATCTCTGTTTCTTCTATTGTTATGTAAGGGCCATCTTTGCATCTTTAGTTGCATTTTTGAGAACACAGACGGAGTTTTCTTTGCAGGACAGTTGGCTAACGGCAGCTAAAGTTAGCCGTCCCAGTTGTTCAGCCTTCTGGCTCGCGAGCTTGTCGTGACTCAGAGAGGATGCAAGAAGCATTTTATCATCAATACTGGGATAATTGTGAATATCCTCAGTATATATTATACTTTATTTATGCAGGGGGACCTTATGATTTATGATTCCTCAGGTCAAAAGGTTGTTCTCTAGGGAAAGATGTGTGTCCTGTGATCTGTGATGCAATGCACAATATTTATTAATTAACAAGATGTGAAAATATCGTGAATAACAAACATTTTGTCAGGATAAAAGTGGTTTCTTCTAAACGTTAGCAGATGAAACCTGCAGCCACTCGTTAAGCTAGCTGAAGCTACAGGTGATCGACGTGCTGTTGGACTTTATAGACCCTTTTTTCAAAGATGTGAAAATGAAATGCATCTCTGTTTTGTCTTTCTCTGTTTCTTCTATTGTTATGTAAGAGCCATCTTTCCAGCTTTAGTTGCATTTTTGAGAACACAGGCGGAGTTTTGTTTGCAGGACAGTTGGCTAACGGCAGCTAAAGTTAGCCGTCCCAGTTGTTCAGCCTTCTGGCTCGCTAGCTCGTCGTGACTCAGAGAGGATGCAGGAAGCATTTTATCATCAATACTGGGATAATTGTGACTCTTATTTATACTTTATTTATGCAGGGGGACCTTATGATTTATGATTCCTCAGGTCAAAAGGTTGTTCTCTAAGGAAAGATGTGTGTCCTGTGATCTGTGATGCAATGCAAACATATTTATTAATTAACAAGATGTGAAAATATCGTGAATAACAAACATTTTGGGAGGATAAAAGTGGTTTCTTCTAAACGTTAGCAGATGAAACCTGCAGCCACTCGTTAAGCTAAGCTGAAGCTACAGGTGATCGACGTGTTGTTGGAGTTTATAGACCCTTTTTTCAAAGATGTGAAAATGAAATGCATCTCTGTTTTGGCTTTCTGTTTCTTCTATTGTTATGTAAGGGCCATCTTTCCATCTTTAGTTGCATTTTTGAGAACACAGGCGGAGTTTTCTTTGCAGGACAGTTGGCTAACGGCAGCTAAAGTTAGCCGTCCCAGTTGTTCAGCCTTCTGGCTCGCTAAGCTAGTTGTGACTCAGAGAGGATGCAGGAAGCATTTTATCATCAATACTGGGATAATTGTGAATATCCTCAGTAGTGACTCTTATATATTATACTTTATTTATGCAGGGGGACCTTATGATTTATGATTCCTCAGGTCAAAAGGTTGTTCTCTAAGGAAAGATGTGTGTCCTGTGATCTGTGATGCAATGCACAATATTTATTAATTAGCAAGATGTGAAAATATCGTGAATAACAAACATTTTGGCAGGATAAAAGTGGTTTCTTCTAAACGTTAGCAGATGAAACCTGCAGCCACTCGTTAAGCTAGCTGAAGCTACAGGTGATCGACGTGTTGTTGGAGTTTATAGACCCTTTTTTCAAAGATGTGAAAATGAAATGCATCTCTGTTTTGGCTTTTTCTGTTTCTTCTATTGTTATGTAAGGGCCATCTTTGCATCTTTAGTTGCATTTTTGAGAACACAGGCGGAGTTTTCTTTGCAGGACAGTTGGCTAACGGCAGCTAAAGTTAGCCGTCCCAGTTGTTCAGCCTTCTGGCTCGCTAGCTCGTCGTGACTTGTGATGAATGGTCGTTGCTGTGGAAGCAGGAAGCGGAGAGAGTTTTTAAGATGGTCATGAGAGTCTTACACTTGGATTCCCTCCCCTCTCCTCTCTCTCTCTGTCTGCTGTGTCATGTCAGCATTGTCTTTATAAAACACAGTTATTACCGTGTTGGCAGCCTCCGAGTTGTCGACATGAATGTGGCCCTTAAACTGTTTGGACGAAGCGAGGTAAGACGATCCTGCCAGGCTTTTAATAGACACGTCAGACCGCTTCATTATTGGTGTGTTTCCTGGAGAAGGTCCACCCGGCTGCACAGCACAGAAGGCCTCGACAGGAAGACCAATCAATCCACTCCAGCTTGATTAGGCACTTTTTTTTTTTGCCCTCTCTCTCTCTTTTCTCCTCCTAATGCTTCACATCCGTCATCTGCCCAGCAGCTGACTTTCTAAACCATTTTTATATACATTTGGCAGCAGTTTTAAGTGCGATTAGCAGAACATGTGGTGTGTCGGGAAGATGTTGTGTTGCTGGGATCTTTTGCTGGAAGCGTATTGCATTCACTTGATACATTTATTTTTTGGTTTGTTTTTCGGAGTAATTATTTGTGTTTTTCTGAGTAATTTATTTTTTTGTCTGTTTTTCGGAATAATTATTTCTGTTTTTCTGAGTAATTTTTTTGTCTGTTTTTCGGAGTCATTTTTTTCCTGATTTTCTGAATAATTTATTTTTTGTCTGTTTTTCGGACTAATTTTTTTCCTGAGTTTACGGAGCATTTGAAGATCCGTTCATTCATTGAGAGCTCGACTTCATGGTTACAAACATGAACGACTTGTTCAGTTTAATCAAGTTTTACTTTGATCTGGGTTTAAGACACTGGGAGATAGTCCTGTCTTTAACTCATATAGATGGTATTATCATTAGTTTGTCAAGGCATGTATGCGCGGGCAGGAGTCACCATAGGTCCACGACATGGTCCACGGGAGAACGGGAGTCTGTTACAGGTTGGATGTTCTCGCGGGAGTTCGAAGTATCTCGATATTTCAGAAAAAAAATTACTCCGAAAAACAGGGGAAAAAATTACCACGAAAAACAGAAGAAAAAAAAATTACTCCGAAAAACAGAAATAATTATTCCAAAAAACAGACAAAAAATAAATTACTCCGAAAAACAGAAATAATTATTCCAAAAAACAGACAAAAAATAAATTACTCAGAAAAACAGAAATAATTATTCCAAAAAACAGACAAAAAAATAAATTACTCCAAAAAATAGAAATAATTATTCCAAAAAACAGACAAAAAATAAATTACTCAGAAAAACAGAAAAAAATATTCCAAAAAACAGACAAAAAATAAATTACTCAGAAAAACAGAAAAAATTATTCCAAAAAACAGACAAAAAATAAATTACTCAGAAAAACAGAAATAATTATTCCAAAAAACAGACAAAAAAATAAATTACTCCAAAAAACAGAAATAATTATTCCGAAAAACAGACAAAAAATAAATTACTCAGAAAAACAGAAATAATTACTCAGTAAAACAAACCAAAAAATAAATGTATCAAGTGAATGCAATACGCTTCCGTAGCTGCAGCCTCGTGTCCAACCAGACATCTTTCATCTTCATCGTATCCGTCAGGCCAGGACGGGGTTTTATCTCAAACTGCCACACAGCTCATTTCCTATATTCTGCGTGGAGCCTATAAATCATGTGATAATATGTCTTAAGTCAGTGGATTGCAGCGTGGCAGCACTTACGCTGCTGTTGTGTCCTTCGCTGAGAGGCTGCGGCACCACGACGCTCGTTGTTTCCTGTAATGTCACGTATACGAGCTACACGGGCGGCTACATCAGCTCTTTGTCAGATTATCTGCGGAGGAGCATTTCTCAAACGCGAGAGGAGCTGGAGGTGAGACGGTCGGCTTATCAATCTTGTAGCCTTCATGTGAGAGTGTGGCACGGGAGCATTAAACGGCAGACCTAATGGGGCTGCTGCTAGCTGGAATAACTAATAGCCCATCAGAGGTAAGGAGCCGAGACTTCCCTCTGCTTTTGTTATTCCTCGCCCTCCACAGCTCAGGAGAGCAGCCCGGGTAGTTAAAGTGTGATGGGATTGTGTGTGTGTGTGTGTGTGTGTGTGTGTGTGTGATGCATAGTAAGAAACACATTTCACAGCAGGGAGACTTCAACCACCAGGTTTTTAGTGCACCGCTGCACTCACACTTTCCAAACCGTCTCAATCGGCCCGCGTCGTTTCATCTGAGACAGTTTATTGTTTATTGAGTGTGTAACTCAGAAGTTCTGCAGAACAAGAGGCCCGTGCTGTGCAGGGACAGAGTCCAGGACCGTTTGCATCAACGGCATTGCAATTAAAGCTGGAGGAGAAACAGAAGGAGAAACCAGCGAGAGCGAGCTGCAAGCCCCTTTCAGATAGAAAAGGTGGCACATGTGCAGCAAGGTAAAGGCTGCAATGTGCCTCCTTGTCTGTCTAAAAGGGAGGTGTAATATTCCTCCTTTTCCAAACAGCCTCCACTTTTCCTCCTCTGGTAGGCGTCAACATGTGACATGAAGCAGGAAGTTGGGCGTGAAGAGAAGCAGGGCAGTTTCTGCTTTTCTCCCAAAATCCTCTTCCCGTTTAACATTGGGGCTTATGGGGCAGTTGCTGGAGTTTGTGTCGGTTAGACGCAGATAATTCAAAAACCGTACATCCTCCCGATAAAGTGGACACGTTGCCAGACAGAAGACAAGTGTGGCTACGTTCTTGGAAAATATCACTATTGTAGTGTGAAATCTGTGGCTAGGATCGTCATCTAAAGAAACATTTTCGGAGAGTTTTTTTCAGGCTCCCCCACTCTGCCAGTTGGTGCTGCGCGAACATTCCGCAATACACACTCATTGAAAATCCTGAATTTTTCTGAATTTTTTCGAAATCACTCACGATCAATTAAGGGTCACCGTTCAAAAACTAAACATCGTAGAAAGAAAGTTCAAATACAACTCAAATAGATAAGACTTGTGTCTACATTTTAAAGTTTGAATGGTGTCTCTAGGTCAAAGTCTGCCAGAGCAGGAGATGTTTGAAAAACGTCGATGATTTTGCGACTTTTTTGACCCCGTCCCATTCATTCCTTATGGGAAGTTTTTCGCAGTTTGTCTTCAAAATAAGAGCTTTACATTGCACCCCATCGGAGTTTAGAACTGGGTTCTTAGCGGGGGGCTTTTAATTTGAAAGTAGCGACCGCTATTAGCTCGCCGCTACAACAACAAGTGGACAACCAAGACAGCTACAGAGAGCGAGGAGACGCTAGCATCTCCCGGATCTCAGCGGCTTTCCAGCTGCTCATCTTCGTGGATGAAGTGACGAACTGACTGCTGTGATCAGCTGTTTCCTGGTTTTAAAAGGAAACAGTAGAAAAGAGATGATTTGGACAAAGTCGTCATCAGTGATATTTCTTTCTGATGGAAGAAGCTTCAGGGTGAGACAACAGTTTTTGGGCTACAAGGCTTCAGTCGGGACTCGGACATCACTAACAGTGGTGACTTATTTAAGATCTGTTCACGTCCGTCGCTCCTTCAGACTCCGAGCTGCTTCAACAGAAATGGATGGAAGAGTATTAATGTAGGTGTGAAGTAAAAGCCAACACACGTTCACACTGGACACTAAAGCCGGCGGATGCTCGAGGGTGTTTTTGTCCAGTGTGAAAGATCTGGAGAACAGGAGTGGACCGCCAAGGTGCCGTCAGTCTGCCATGAGCTCATGAATAGTCGAAGAGAACCATCTCGGGCCGATCTTTGCAGAAGATGAGTGTTCGGGCAGAGTTCACGTAGGTCGGCAGGTAGAAAACGAGGTCTATTTCACAACATTTGATTTATTGATTGCTCTCTGGACGTTAAGAGATTTTCTTTTTCTTTCTCTTTATCTTCATGAAGAGATAAAAAGGCAAAAGATAAGAACAGTACAAGAACAAACAGTATCCATCCCATTTTTCCCTGAGAGTGTAGAAAGTAAGAAAATGAAGATAAAGAAAAATAGAAGAACAACAAACTGAGAGGAGAGCGAGCCCGGAGGCCGAGGCGGTGCTGCTTTGTGTTACTGAGAGGGGAGAACTGTCAGTCTGTCAGAAGAAGCAATTAGACGGTCCAGAACCGTGCAGAACTTTACATTTGATCCTTTAAGGAAAATATTGTGTCAGTGTTTAAACTCTCAGAGGCTGCAAATGCAAAAACAGATATATTTTTCCACTTAAAGTCATTTTAATATCATCTCCTAATATTGTCCTTCCAGAGATTGGTTGCCTCGT
>JBBNBP010001022.1:0-24485 GCA_039737535.1 Lagodon rhomboides | reverse complement strand
CCATCCTCCACCACATGGCTGACGGTGGATATCTGCTACAGGACAGAAGTTACTACAGATGGACACACTAACTCTCACGCCTCATTTCAACATAGCTAATGTGTGTAACCATAAGCCCATTAATTTCTACAATTTCTATCCGATGATTAATCTAATACAGCTAGCATTGGTGTCATGCTAGCTGTGTAACATAAAGTTGCATTAAGTTAGTAGTTCCTGCATCTTTTGAACAAAATATTTCACAAAATGTCCTGATGAAGGTTCTCAGTCATCCAGGAAACCAATGTAGTAAACACAACTACTGTCACAGGCTGCTCAGTTTCAAGCTTCAGTTACCTGTGCTCTGGTTAAAGAATACAGACTGGGCTTTTGTGAAGCTCCTCAGTATGAAACAAAGTGCAATAAACTCGGAGTAAGCTGTTGAACCAGTAGGAGGAGTGTGTTTTCTCTGCGTGGTTTTGCATTTGCTGTTTCACATCCTGCTGGTATGTCTTCATTTCCTGCCACATGGTACAAGACAACTTCATGTAATTTCATCAAGTCAGAGTTGAAGTCATCAAACTACAGGTAAGAGTTTCTTATTAAAGTCAAACTACTATGTTCAATGTTGGATGTGTCATAATCTCATATTGTTTGACTGTTAAATCAAATTTGTGTCAGAGTGTGGCTGTATTTTTATACTGTTGCAAGTTCTTAGTCAAACCTTTGAGAGGAAACACTGAACTCCATTTTTACACTTCTGTTACACACTATCTTTGAAAATAAGTTTAGAGTTTTGTTAATTCATCTTAATACAAACGCACACTTTCTGAAAAGTTATTGGTCAGTGTAATTGTTATAAATGAACTATTGTCCTACCACTTCAGTAGCAAAGCTTAGCCAAGATGGAGAGTTAGCCAATGCCGAGCTGGTTACTGAGCTGCCCAGATGTTACCAATATTAATGAACTAACAGATGAACGCCTTCAAACTATGAATTATGCATGTGGATTCTGCTCTCAGTATCACATGCTAAGCAACATCCTGAGACCAAAGGGGGATTTTGAGACCCACAGATGAGTCAGTCAACGCACACTTTCTGAAAAGGTTGACTCTCAGAGTCAACCACAAAACTTTTCAGAAAGTGTGCGCTTGTATTAAGATGAATTAACAAAACTCTGAGAGTCAACCACAAGAAAGTGCCTTTTTTCCCTCTCTCTGCTGGGTTTTCATGTGCTTTTTACAATCCTTCTAATACTTCTTCATTTCATGCCACGTGGAACAAGGGGACTTCACGTTAATGCCAGCAAAGTCAGGTACGACAAGACTGTCAGAGCTTCACATCAGTCTGTTTAAGACAGGAAGTCAGACGGTGTAAATTTGTGTAAAGATAAATCTTTGATGCTATGGTCCTGAGTTTTAAGTTCAGTTATTTCCTATTATATTTTGGAGGTTTTATGCTGATGTGTCATGCTCTGTGTTACAACCCAGCGTGCCAAGGGAAACGGGAAGCAACACAGGAACCACATGGTCTTGGTTCAAGTAAAGTTTTTTATTAGACAGAGTTTCAATAGTGGTTGCAGATAAGAACAGTGAGTTAAACCTACGACAGAAAGGGCCACCGGCTGCTGTCACATCACAGAACTAAATACAACCACGAGAGGACTCTTCACAAAATGAGCTGGCGATCTTAAAATAAACATCTACAGGATAAATGTACCGACTGTCATGGTGAAATGACTGTTATCAGTTCTTTAACAATACCTGGCCCAGCCACAAGAAGTTAGAATTTAAATTGCACTAATAACAACCAGCAGCACTACCACAAGTTCAGACGTTAAAGATGCATTTTTTCAGACTCTTGATCAGTTCTTCTGTTTTAGTCCTCCAGTTTAGTTCCTCATCTCATCCTGGTTAGAGCCCTGACCTGCCCTGTGTTGTGCATTTGGATCCTTTTGTTGTAAAGCTTGATTTTTGATTTGCATCCACTTTGTTTTTAAATTTCAGAAATCCAGGACACTCCAATGACAGCACACAGTAAGGAAGTGTCCTTCAGCGTCCTCAGTTTTTGGATGGTCCATCACGCTATCATTCTTCTAATGCTGTCTTTTGGAGGTAATTTCCAAGCCAAACACTTGAGTATGAACGGACCTGGCAATATGATCAGTTTGATAAAAGAAACATATGACTATTATTTCAGGCACACTGGTAGCTATGTAAGCCTATACAAGCCTTGGTTTGAGTGTAATGCTAATGACAACATGTTCACAAAGACAATGATTTGTAGAAGGCACATTTTTACCTTGCACACCATCTTAATTTAGTGTGTTTGCTGCTTTTTTAAGAGACATATGGAAGATTTCTGCATTAAAATGTCTCAGAACGACTCAACCTTTGTTTGGGTGCTTACATTATTCTAAATATTCCCAGTGATGCTACAACTTTCAGAAGAGAATAAGAGATTGAGGAGGGAAGTCAGTGAACGTGAATAAAACTTTAAAACTTTAAATCTGATTTTCTTCAGCGATGGTGGTTGTTTGTATTCACCACCTACTTGCGGAGCTTGACCGCTAGATAATTATTTATTTCCTTGCTGCAGACAGCCAGATGAGCTGAGACTCTGGTTCTCTGATGAGACGTTCATGAAGTAAATCCTCCAGCTCCGGTCAGCAGTTGACATTACAGAACTGTTGATATCAAGCTGATAAACAGGAGTGAAGATAAATCCACTTTTTAATCCCAAAAATTGAAAAGTAATCTCTGAGTTCTCCTCCCATCGGTAAATGGCTCTGGATCAGAGCAGAATCTGATGAGACTCCGGGTGTTTAGTCCTCTAGAACCGACTCTCCTCTTTTGACTCATCTTTATTAGATGTTTTCTTGCTACTGATTCATTCTGATGACATGAATTATAACTGTGCTGCTCTTGTTTGTTCTTTAGTTTCTCCCGCAGCAAAGTCAGAGTTGATTTGTTCACAACAACCAATCATTGCCCTGGTTGGTGAGGATGTCCTTCTTCCATGCCACCTTGAACCTGCAGTCAGTGCCAATTATGAGACAGTGGTGTGGACCAGACCTTGTTTGGACCCGAAGTACATTCATTTTCATCAAGATGGTCGTCTGCTGTTTGAGAAACAAAACCCATCTTATTCTTTACGTACTAGACTGTTTATGGATGAGCTGCCGCGTGGAAACGTCTCCATGAAAATATTCAGAGTGAAAATCTCTGATGCTGCAAGATACTTTTGCAACCTTCCATCAATGGGAGAGGAGGCTTCCATCCAACTCACTGTTGGTGAGTCAGACTCTGATTGAGTTGATACACGTATTTTGGCTTGATCTGAACCCAGTTTGAAATTCGTCTTCTCCTCTCATCAGGTGCTGTCTCCACACCCTTCATAGAGGTTGTGTCTAATAATAGTGAACATGTAGTTCTACAGTGTAACTCTACCGGCTGGTATCCAGAACCTGAGGTGTTCTGGCTGGACGGTGAGGGAAACCTCCTCTCTGCTGGACCTACAGAGACAGTCAGAGGTCCTGATGACCTCTATACTGTCAGCAGCAGAGTGACTGTGGAGAAGAGACACAGCAACAGCTTCACCTGTAGAGTCCAACAGAACCACATCAACCAGACCAGAGAGACACTCATACATGTTCCAGGTAGGAAATGAGTTCTTAAAACTGTAGAGAAAACATTCCAAAAAAGTATCTGCATTATCAAAGATGTCTATGTAATGTTTTGCAGAGATGTCATCTGAAGTTAGCATGCTAACCAGCTAGCCCATCCTGCATATACAATTTTGTCCCGCAAGAGGTGATAGACTGAGTTTTCTACATTTCACAATTTTTTTTAGCTTTAGTGTAATAAATAAGCAAAATAAACTCACAAAATGTAAAGAACTGAAAATATTTGTACTTCTATTTTCCATACTAAACAAAGAAATGCAACTTTACACCATCTGAATTCAAGTTTCTCTCTTTTACCGAACTAAAACAAGCTTACTTGCTTCATTCTCCTTCAAACTCAAGATACATAAGTAAAACTCACCAGAACAGACTTAGTTCATCTTTCCACAATCACCTAAATAATCCTCAGTTCACAGAGAAGGATGTGAAAATGTTCCAGCTCTACACGTCGTTTTCACCCACTGCTGGTGTCCGACTCTCTTTCTCCTCCGAGCCATAGTCCTGGCCAGAGTCACTGTAAATCGCCTCCATACTGTATCCCCTGTCTTCAAACTGACGACTGTCAGTTTTGGAGGCTGTGTTCAGTCCCAGTTCAGTGTCGAGCCAAGTTAATCTGGTAACTACAAAGCTTCGTCCAAGTATAGCTAGCAAAGAGTGGCAGTTGTCAGAAGCTCTGCTGAAATGCTGCCCCTTATATTTTTGGAGCTACTTTTGAATCCTGGTCACATTTCACTAATTATACCTCAAACACTTGATTATAAAATAAAAAGTTTTTAATAAAAAACTTAAATTTAAACTTAAAATAAAAGCTTTTCTGTGTTGTATCATTTCAGCTGATTTCTTCAAGGATCAGTCCTCTTCTGATACGATTTGGATTCTTTCTGTGAGTGGTGCTTTGATCATCATCATTATCACTGTATGGATAAAGAAATGTAAGTCACACGTTCATTTTCCTTTCGTAACTCCGCCGAGGAAGATGTGTTCACCCGCGTCCCTTTGTCGGCTGGATTACTCAAAAACTGCTGAACTTATTTCCACCAAACTTGGACAGAGGATGGGTCACAGCCCAGAAAAGACACCATTAACTGTTGCCACAAATCTGGATAAAGGGATAGATCGAGGATTTTTTTTTCTCACTTCATTCAACATTGACAGATGGGGCATTTTTTCAGCATCTTTATTTATTTGTTCCTCGGGGAATAATGCATGGATCCTGATGTGTAAAATCAGGTGTATGGAGCTCCTCAGGGCTCTGTTCTTGGCCCTTTCCTCTCCTCATTATATGTTGCACATCTTTGTCAAATTATTTGCAGTTATGGAAAACATTTTCACCAATTTACTGATGATACTCAGCTGTATATACAGACAATCATTCTCAAATTACAAGTTCAGAGGCCTGCTTGTCTGCGGTGGATTAATGGATGTTCCTGCTCCTGAATTATTTGATTGTCTCAGCCTGTCCCATCTCCGTCTCAATGTCAATTAATTAACTTAAGTATTTCAAGATCATGTTTGTCCTGCTGACAAGAAAACTACAATCAGTTAACATCTGATAAAAATTGCATTTCTCTAACTTCTGTTTTTATTTGTTTCCCTCAAGCTACTCGCTACGTAAGTTGCTCTCCCTCCTGTTTTCGCTCTCACTCTCTCTAGCTTTCTCCTCCTCCTCCTCCCCTTTTTTCATTCAGGCTTCTCTCTGGTGGACCATCAGAAACCCAGGAACCCCTCTCAATTCTGGCTGTCGGTGCCTCACCTATATGCCCAAAGTGGATCGTCATACCTAACAGGCTAACCCCCCTCATGGATCATTACTAACTTCTGTTTTACAATCTTCTTTTATCGGTATAAAATATCTTTACATCCTGATAATTTTGTGCTGATTATCTTGTGTGCCCTGCTTTTCTAGGTCACCACGGCCGACTGGACCTCGTGCGGCTTGGACACCATTTGGCGGCGCCTGTTTTATACAGTCATGGATGAAAGTGTTGGCACCCCTGGAACTTTTCCAGGAAATGAACCATTTCTCACAGAAAAGTGTTGCAATTACAAATGTTTTGGTATACACACGTTTATTTCCCTTTAAGTGCATTGTGACAAAACAAAAAAGCAGAAGAAAAAAGCCAAATTTGACATCATTTTACACAAAACTCAAAAATTGTGTCGGACAAAATTTATCACTTTGTCTCCAAACATTTCTGGGTGCTTTGTGAGGTATGTTTTGGGTCATTGTCCTGCTGGAACACCCATGACCTCTGACGCAGACCCAGCTTTCTGACACTAGGCCCTACATTACGGGCCAGAACCTTTTGATAGCCTCCAGATTTCATGATTCCTTGCACACAGTCAATGCACCCAGTGCCAGAGGCAGCAAAACAACCCCAAAACATCTTTGAACCTCCACCATATTTGACTGTAGGTACCGTGTTCTTTTTTTGGTAGGCCTCATTCCATTTTCTGTAAACAGTAGAATGACATGCTTTACTAAAAAGCTCTACCTTAGTCTCATCTGTCCACAACATACTCAGGTATGTTCTTGCAAACTGCAGTCTGGCTTTTTTATGCTTCTGTGTCAGAAGTGGGGTTCTCCTCGGTCTCCTGCCATAGCGCTTCATCTCATTCAGATGATGACGTATGGTTCGAGTTGACACTGTTGCACCCTGAGTCTGCAGGACAGCCTGAATTTGCATTCTTTCATCAATTTTTCTCTTCCGTCCACGTCCAGAGAGATTTGTCACAGTTGCATGGGTTATAAACTTCTTGCACAGTTGACATAGGAACTTAAAGATCTCTGGAGATTGACTTGTAACCTTGAGATTGTTGATATTTTTCCACAGTTTTGCTTCTTAAGTCCTCAGACAATTTTCGGCTCTTCTTTCTCTTCACAGGCACACAACACAAAGGTTGCGTCAACTTTTATACACTCTAACTGGCTTCAGTTTCAATTTCTATATTGCCAACACCTGTTACTTGCCACAGGTGAGTTTAAACGAAGATCACATGCTTGAAATGAAATTATTTACCCACAGTTTTAATAGGGTGCCAATGATTTTGTCCGGTCGATTTTTGGAGTTTGAAAGGAGAAATGGTGCATTTTCTAGAAAAGTTCCAGGGGTGCCAATACTTTCGTCCATGACTGTATAGTTCACCTGCAGCAGATATTCTTGTCAATGATATGTATGAATTATGATTTTGTTGTTCTGTTCTGTACACGCGACGTCTATTGCACGTCTGTCCGTCCTGGAAGAGGGATCCCTCCTCTGCGGCTCTTCCTGAGGTTTCTTCTATGTTTTTTTCCCTGTTAAAAGGGTTTTTTTCCTCAATATGACGAGTTTTTCCTCACTCGGATGGAGGGTCTAAGGACAGAGGGTGTCGTTCACTGTACAGAATGTAAAGCCAGTTGATGCAGCGAGATTATAATATTGGGCTATATACATAAAATCATGTCAAATCAGTCATTAGCTGAGTTTACATGGACAATATTTCTTCAGACTGATTGAAATAATTCTGATAAGATTGTCCAACTTAACCGTTTACATGGATGCTAGATGCAGAGTGGATCCAGCCGCTGTGAGGCGTCTAATCTGCTGGAAATATAACAGAAGAGGATTTTCTTTCTTTTTGAGAATATTCAGTTTATTCATTAATTTTTGTTGTCTGTCGATACTTCATGTTCATCTGTATTGATCTAAAGTTAGCTCGTGTTGTGATGTTAGCGTCAAGTGTCAAGACCGAACTTACCAGTAATGCTGCTGTCCTCTTCAGTAGGAACAGACGAGTTATCCTCAAACCTCACACTTACACTTTAGCAAGTCATGTTCGCTCTCCCATCAGATCATCCAGGAGTCTGTCTGGGTCAGAAACACTTCTGCTGTTTTGACTTTTAGCCTGAAAGTGTCGTTGTTGTCTTCAGTTCACGTGTAGCTTCCTCTGCTGTAAACGACCCAAACAGGAGCTGGACCTTCACTTTGGCCTTTAAAGGAGCATTCTGTAGTTTTGGAGAAGAAGATTGAAATATTTACAATATTAATGAGGTAATAATACAAGCTTTTGTTCCCCCACGAGTGAATAAACACGCTGTTCTCAGCGGAAAATAAGTTCCCAGAACACTGTTTGAAGATAGAAAGGTGGCAGGTTCCGCCACATATAAACAAGGTAAAACAGTTTAATTGTGTTGTCCTTTAAAGTCAGTTTATTCATTATTATTTATTATTATTTAGTTTGAGTAGGCATTAAAAAGTCAGTCAATTAAGACGTTTATTCTGATCAACATTTCTTCCCCAAAACTACAGAACGCTCCTTTAATGAAATGAGACTGAATGTGTTTAAACTAAATGAATCTGTGATGTAAAATTAAAACAAGTCGTTCCCTTATTCTCTTTCTCTGCCTCACTTTATATGTCAGCCATCTCTTCTCATTCACATACTGTAGATGTAGTGAACATTCATGTGAAGTCCAACTCTGCCCCCTGCTGCAGATCAACTGTCATGTCAGGAAGGAGAAACTGATGAACTGATTTAAAAAAAAAAAGACTCTATTTTCTATATAAAATCACAGTAAAATGGAGAAGAAAATCTCCACACATGACACAATAATGTGATCTGTAATTTTAATATGAGCTCATCTTTTTTAATTTATAGAGGATTTGTAGAATGTATATATTTTTACAGAAGAAACACTGATTCTTACTTTTAAACTATGCTGAACAACTGAAAGATAAATAACGTAAGGTTTGTACCAGCATGTTAAAATGTTAACATAACTGTATTAATAGTAATAATATTGTGTCCCCATAAATCATATTTCTGGATACAGTGTAGGACAATTCAGATACAAGCAACCCAAAGTGCTGTAGAGGGACATAGAATGACATTAAAATACATTAAAAACAAGAGAGAAGACACCAAGAAACAAAACATTAGAACAAGTTAAAGAATAAGCTAAATAGAAGAAGCTTAAAAGAGACTAAAAGTCTTTAGTTTTGACTCTTGGGACTAAAATCTGACTGAACCTGACGACCTCAGAAGTTCTGGATGGTTCTGAACGTAGCAGCAGATCATAAACTGTTTATAAAACCAACAGCAGGATGTTGAAATGTTTTCTTTGACAGACTGGAATAGAATAGACTCAGCTTAGACTCAGCTCAGACTCAGCTCTGGACATGAAGCTCAAAAATAAGTATTAAAAGCTGAGGAAATTAATAATCTGACTGAATCAGAGAAAATATTCTTCATAAGTATATTAACTGAAGTGCCTCTGAAAACTTTACACTTTTGGACATTTAATATCATACAGCCTGAGATATATGCACAACACTTTTATTAATTGTAGCTGTGTAAGTAAAATAAAATGCAATCGCAGAAGTTATTTTCATCTAGTTGCAGTATTGTTGCTGTTATCATCGACAAAAATCACATTTGGCGTCCCTAACACGTAAATAGATAAGTAAGTACATAAAAAAAAACAACTTTGACTCTTGAAAATTCAGATAGACGGAAGTGACGTCACCCCTCCTTCCCTCACTGCAGCTCTGTCAGACTTTTCCCTGTGGCTCGTGGAGACTGTCGGGAAATAAAAACAGGTATGCGCACGTTGTGTTCATTAATCGATGTGTTTCAGGTGTTTGTCCTTTAGGCTCATTTAGATGTATGTATTTTCAAAATAAAAGACAAAATCCCACACAGGAACCTGCAGGTTATTTATAGGTTGTTTTCTCAGATCGGTGATCGTCAATTTGAACTGTCTGTTCATACAAACCACAGAGACTTAAAGTCGAGACATCAGGACTGAGAAATATCGTCCATATGGAGTTATTAAGTCAGTTTCAGTCGATCTGAAACACGTTTTATTCACATTATCAGCTCCGTGTGTCACGATCGAAAGTGAAAGTAAAGTGAAACTAAGCGTAAAGGCGCAGTGAAGGACTCTGAGTGAGCTCTGTCTCTTATTTAACTGGACAAGTGTTGGACAGTAAAGTCAAAGTCACGTTCGGATTCACACAGCAGCCTCGTTACAGTTGAATTCACCTGCTGACATGAAGGTGACATGTGTGTGAACGACCAGCAGAGGGCGCTGCAGGTCAGCTGTCACACTGAGGAGGGTTATGGATATTAATGTCATCAGTCTGATGATTGTGATGTGAAAACCGCAGCTGCACGTTTAGTTTGTATATCTGAGGGTTTTTTAATGTCATTAAAAGAAAAATAAAAAAGGTTTAGTAGTATTAAACCCTGTGTTGTTTATGATAAATAATAAACTTTATTTTTTTATAGAGCACTTTTAGGAACAGAGTTTACAAAGTGCTTTGACAATCAAGCAAAAGCAGGAAACTCAGGAAGATGATATTACAGAATAAACAGTCAGCAGCCAAGACTAACACAAGGAAGAGTCGTCTGAGGTGAATTAAAACAAGAAGGCAGAACAGAAAATGTAAAAACACAACAACTCAATATGATGAACTACAAGTAACAGGAATAAAAGTGATACAACAGGAAAGATCACAGAAAAAATGAAAAGAAAGAATAAAAAAAATGAAAAATATAAAAGTAATGAAGACATTAAGGAGACTTTCTTATTGTTTTGGGGTCCAACACACTCCACTACTGTATGTGTTGCTTTTTCCTGATATGAACAAAAACAGAAATAATCCTGAGGACGTGTGTCATGTTTTGTAGATGAGTACACTCATACACTCATATTATATATTTCAAAATAAAATTCATTAATTAATTCAACCTTTATCTAAATCTTGTAAAATCATCGAGCCTTTGTTCTCAGTGATGTCAAGTGCAAAATTAAAACAGAATAGGTGCAACAAACAGAACCAAACAAACACAATGCAGATCAAATAAACAGAATACATTTAGTCATGCTATGCGAGTCTTGAGTCTTTTGTGGAAGATGGCGAGTGACTTTGCTGTCCTGACATTGGTCAGGAGTTCGTTCCAACACTGAGGTGCCAGAACAGAGAAGAGTCGTGACTTCGCTGCGCAACCTTTGTTTGCTCTCAGTGTGGCGGTACCAGCCGGCCAGCTGATGTAGTGGAGCGCTGGGGCACGTGGAGATAGATGGGTCATGGGTGCAATTCTGTTGACGGCCTTAAAGGCCAGTACGATCGTCTTGAATTGGATGTGGGCTGCAACAGGAAGCCAGTGGAGGTCACATGGGAGAATTTGGGTAGATTGATAAAGAGGCGCGCTGCAGCGTTCTGGATAGGCTGCAACGGTTTAATCACAGAGGCTGGGAGTCCAGCCAAGAGCGAGCTGCATAGTCCAGGCGGGTGATGACCAATGCTTAGACCAGGAGTTGCGTTGCATCATTTGTGAGGTATGATGTGAACCAAGTTAGAGCAGAGTCAGCGATGCCAGGTTCAGCCAGAGTGGAGAGGAGGATTTGGCGGTTGACTGTGTCAAGAATGAGGACTGACGAGCGGAACGAGGCTCTGGCTAGTAAAAAGTAGGAAAGTTAATCAACCTGACAAAACAGGTGTTAAGTGAGTTGTTTTAGCTGTTGAAAAGCCGGATCATTCATGTGAATTAAAACTGTTTCTGTGTCGTCATTCTGCTAAACTTTTCCTTTTGTTTGATTTCTATTTTCAGAACTCCAGGATGATTCCTGTGAGACTCAGTTCGGCCCTGAACTTTCAGTTTGGTGCCTTCAGTATCCTGGTGCTCCTCGTCCTGACACACATATGTAGAGGTGAATTAAAAAATTCAGATTTTGCCGTCTTAAACAAGTGTTTTCTGCATTTGATGCAGAAAGTAAAATAAAAGTCTGTTTTCTTTTCAGGTCAGCCTCATGTGATCGGTTCGACTCGGCCAATAGTGGCAACAGTCGGTGAGGACGTCGTTCTGCCGAGCCGCCTGGACCCTGTCATGGATGCTTTTGGTATGACAGTGGAGTGGACGAGACTCGACCTGAACCCCAGCTTTGTCTATGTGTGGCGTGACGGATTGGAACTGGAGAGTAAAAAACATCCACTGTACGAGGGAAGAACATCAGTGTTCACTGATGAACTGAAGCTCGGAAACGTTTCACTGAAACTCTCCAGAGTGAGAATATCTGATCAGGGACGGTACAGATGCTTCATTCCAGCACTGAACAAAGACCATGTTGTTCAGCTTGTTGTAGGTAAGAAGAGATAGCTTGCTTTTACAATGATTTTCAAGATAAAAACTACTACAGTATGATAGACCTGATGGTTGATGGTGACTACCCTCTGCGGCTGATTTGTTCACCTGGCTTCAAGCTATGCGCTGGTGGCCGAACACACAGGGGTTCAACAAATTAGTTCCTCTGAGGAACTAATGGCAACTTGATTTAAATGTGTCTCTGTCACGTCACCTGACTTCCTCCGTTGCTGCCATCATTATAGCGTTGACCACAGGAGGTCACCCCAGAACATAAATGTGATTGTAGGTTGTTCTTGTCTTGTCTTCAGGTGCTGCCTCCTCACCTGTTGTACAGAAGACCAAAAACAGCAGCAGACTGGTTCTACAGTGTAACTCTACAGGCTGGTATCCAGAACCTGAGGTGTTCTGGCTGGACGGTGAGGGAAACCTCCTCTCTGCTGGACCTACAGAGACAGTCAGAGGTCCTGATGACCTCTATACTGTCAGCAGCAGAGTGACTGTGGAGAAGAGACACAGCAACAGCTTCACCTGTAGAGTCCAACAGAACAGCACCAACCAGACCAGAGAGACACAGATACATGTTCCAGGTAGAGAATAAAATGTTCATAAACTGACTGTCTCTGCTTCAGATAACTGTGATTGTACCTCACACATTTCTGTTCTGTGTTTTTTCATTTCAGATGATTTCTTCACAGTCCCGTCTGGTTCTAGTTCATCTCTTCCTGTCATCATTGGTTTGATTTTCGGCATCGTGTTTGTTCTCATAGCTGCCGCTGTTGTTGTTGTTGTGTGGAAATGGAGACAAAACAAAATCAGTAAGTCTGAAACTATTTAAAATCACATAAAGTCAAATACATTTTGGCTGTTTTTTTTTTGCTAACATCACCTGAACAATGTCATGAATGGATCTGTGGCAAATTTGTCAATCTGTTGGTATGATATTATTTTCTTTCAGGGCGAATTGTCGGTAAAATATTATGTTCTTTGGGCTCTAATAGCTGCAAACTGTACGTGGCTAGAAACACAAAACTTGGGAAATGATGAGCAGGCACTCAACAAGAAACATGAGCCCAGTCAGTGATAAGATTGCCTGTGCAAGAAAGCAATTTTGGAAAGTGTTATTGACTTGAAACTGGACACTAAAGTCCAGCTCAGTATGCTCTACCAAAAATACCTTATGGGGAATTGTTTAACTGCAAAACCACAAGTGGCCACTGGGAAATATTTGAAGCTAGTTTTAGCAGCACTGCTGTATCCAGGTCTAAATGATACATTCATGTGTAAAAACATGGCTGCCATCAACCAAAAAACTTTGTGCAGGGCCAGAAAATAGTCATAACTCATTATGATTTGTTCAGTCATCACAAGAGGGCATCAAACATATCAAAAACATGTGACTGAAGCCAGTCGACAGAATGATCTGTGAACACGTTAACCAAAAACAGAAATATTTCATGTGAACTCTGTTGTGTTTGTGAACACAGGGAACAAGAAGCAACCTGGGGATGAAGAAGGAGGAAACAGTCCAGAACTGAAGCCCCTGATGGGAGGAGACACAGACGGAAAACACCCAACAGAAGAGACAGAAACAGTGAACAATGTGGACGAGTTCAGAGGAGAACCAGGTCAAACTCAAACAGACAAGGAAACACCACAACAAGAAGCAAACAATGCTCAATGTGCTGATAGTGAAGGACCAGAGCTTCAGTTTACAGAAGAGGCAGGAGGACAGACAACAAGAGAGACAGAAACAGGTTTGGACCAGAGTCAAGAAGGGACAGAGACTGAAGAGACAGATTCTCTAAATCCAGTCAGCACTAATCTGAACAACAAAGAAACTAAAACTGTGACGATGCGGGGAGAAAGACAGGAAGACAATAATCAGCAGACAGTTGATAAAGAAGGAGCTCAGAGTTTAAAGGACAAAGACAAACCTCAGGACCAGCCAACAGTAGAAACAGGGACACCTAATGTTCTTGAGAACAACAAAGCAACACTTCTTCAAACTCAAACAGACACTAAAACACCACAGACAGAATCAATGAATGCTAAAGCTGCTGAAAATGAAGGAACGGTGTCTCAGTTTACACCCAGAGAGGGACAAAGAGATCAGCCCTCGGCAGAAGGAGAGACACCGATTAAACCAGTCAAAGCAGGACATGCTCCAAATCCAGCAAAGAATGATCTAAGCAACAAAGAAGAAGAAAACAAAAAAAAAGAGAAATTAAAGTGTGCAGCTGATGAAACAGGAGGTCAGAGTTTGACTGAGGGAGACAAACATGGAGAGCAGCAGACAACAGAAGGAGAGACACTGAGGGACAGAGAGAAGGAAAACCTCATGAAGAAACTAAAGACAAAAGAAAGAGAACTGAAAAAATTTGAGGAACAAGTTTCTAGATATGAGGAGCAGATGAAGGATAGGGAGAAGCAGATAAATGAAGTCAAACAGCAGCTGGAAGAGGTGAAGAGACAGACAGAGGAGACTGAGACGAAGATGAGATCAGAGAAGACAGAGGAAGAACTTCAGGAACAGCTGAAGAAGTTTCAGACACAGCTGGACAGAATAAAGAAGGATGAGATCAAGACAAAAGAAATTAAAAGCAACAAATGAAAAGCAGGAAATTATTATGAAATTAAAGGAGCTGGAGATGCAGAATAATCAGAATCATCCAGTTGATTCTTTGATCGCTGGACTGACAGGTGTAACCTTAAATTAAGATGGATGTAAAGTGAAGTAGATCTTTTGTTGTGGACATTTTTCTGTGTGATCATGGTCTGACACTGACTGAACTCTAATCCTCGTCTGTAGTTTAATATCCACTTTGGTAAAGACAGAAACATCAGAGGTGACTCGTTTGACTCCTAATAATTGATATTGAGACGTTTAATGCTGTTTCTATAATGTCATGTGTTTACAACAGTGCTTTCAAACTATCTTGAGGTATTTCACATTATATTACATGATTACATATTACAGTGCATGTGTGTATGTGAATAAATGTACTTTATAACTATACTACTATTCTATACTCTCTCAGAGCTGATATCCACATTCACATACATTGGATTCTCATTTTCATGTGGCATGTTGCTCCATATTTCACATCCGATGTCCCTATCAACGTTTTAATACATGATATTTAAATCAGAAAAAGCTGAACATTGTGTTTGATAATACACATGTGAATATATATGTTGTCTACTTTATATTAAAGTACATTGAATACCAGATTGACTCTGAGGTACTTTTTCCAATGCTGCTGAATCTGCCTCCTCGTCTTCATCAGCAGAGATCAGGATCAGCACATCTGAAGCTTCTATCAACCTCACATATTGAAGAGGGAGACATGTTGGGTTCAGAAATTAAACTTCTCTTCAAAAATGAATCGTGAATTGTTGATTTATCAGTGATTGAGAAGGAGTGGAAGCATTCTAACATCTTTAAATCAGGTAAAACCACATTAAACACAAGTTACCATCAGAGCAGAGTGTGTGTGAGGAGGAGGAGGAGGAGGAGAAGAAGAAGAAGAAGAAGAAGAAGAAGAAGAAGAAGAAGAAGAAGAAGAAGGAGGAGGAGGAGAAGAAGAGAGAAGAAGAAGAAGAAGAAGCTCTCAGATGTTCATAAATCATCACTGATGACATTACAGCCTGATATCAGAAGTCTTTCCACATGGATGTGATCTCCTCTGGTGAACCTGCTCTTGTTTCCTCACATTAATGACATGTTCCACATGAACACAGTAAAATCCTGAGCATGTGTTCTTAAAGCAACACTGACCCGTTTCTAGCAGCTGACCAGAGAGCAGAGCCCCTCCCTACCTCCCCTCCGTTCAGACAGGGACAGTGCGTGCTGCAGGAGACAAACAGGTATGGACACCTTTTCATTGTTACACACTGTGTACTGTATGTGTTCACAGGCTGCAGGTAAGCTCAGGTTCATCTTCACGTTTTATTCACATCATGAATGTGATGTGATATCATCGGGCGATATTGTACCAGTGATGATGTGATGATGTGAGTCACGATCGAAAGTGAAAGTAAAGTGAGACTAAGCGTAAAGACGCAGTGAAGGACTCTGAGTGAGCTCTGTCTCTTATTTAACTGGACAAGTGTTGGACAGTAAAGTCAAAGTCACGTTTGGATCCACACAGCAGCCTCGTTACAGCTGAATTCACCTGCTGACATGAAGGTGACATGTGTGTGAACACATGAGGGACAGTACAGATGCTTCCTTCCAGAAATGAAGATAAACTGTGTTGTTCAGCTTGTTGTAGGTGAGAGGATATATTTTGTGTTCAAAACTTTTATTTGTAAAGGAAATGGTAAAGCTAATAACTTAATCTGTCTATTGTTGGAAAATGAACAAGTTGTGACCTCAAGATAAGCTTTGGAGCGGTTGCAGATCCAGTTTTATGCAAAGACGCAAATATACAATACTGTGCAAAAGTTTAAGGCAGGTGTGAAAACATGCTGTAAACTAAGAATGCCTTCAAAAATGGAAGTGTTAATAGATTATTTTCATCAATGAACAAAATGCAGTGAATGACCAGAAGAGAAATCTAAATCAAATCAGTATTTGGTGTGACCAGCCTTTGCCTTCAAAACAGCATCAATTCTTCTACGTACACTTGCACACAGTTTTGGAATAAACTCGGCTGGTAGGGAACATCTTGGAGAACTAACCACAGATCCTCTGTGGAAGTAGGCTTCCTCAAATCCGTCTGTCTCTTCATGTAATCCCAGACAGACTAGATGATGTTGAGATCAGGGCTCTGTGGGGGCCATACCATCACTTCCTGGACTTCTTGTTCTCTTTTACGCTGAAGATAGTTCTCAGTGACATTGGCTGTATGTTTGGGGTCGTTGTCCTGCTGCAGAATACATTTGGAGCCAATCATATGCCTCCCTGATGGTATTGCATGATGGATATGTATCTGCCTATATTCCTCAGCATTGAGGACACCATTAATCCTGACCGAATATCCTACTCCATTTGCAGAAATGCAGCCCCAAACTTGTAAGGAACCTTCATCATGCTTCACTGTTGCCTGCAGAAACTCACGATTGTTCCACTCTCCAGCCCTTTGGCAAACAAGCTGACTTCTGCTACAGCCAAATATTTGAATTTTTGACTCATCGGTCCAGAGTATCTGCTGCCATTTTTCTGCAGACCAGTTCCTATGTTTTCATTCACAGTTGACTCGCTTTGCCTTCTTTACATGTCTGAGGTTTGGCTTTTTGTCTGCAACTCTTCCACAAAGACCACTTCTGGCCAGACGTCTCTGGGCAGTAGATGCATGCACCTGAGCTGATGGCACTGCTGGACATCTTCCGATTTGAAATAAGCTTGATGTGTTTTTCATCTGCTGCACTAAGTTTCCTTGGCCTACCACTGCGTTTACGATCCTCAACGCTGCCCGTTTCTTTGTGCTTCTTCAAAGAGCTTGAACAGCACATCTTGAAACCTCGGTCTGCTTTAAAGTCTTTGTCTGGGAGAGACCTTGTTGCTGTGCTCAGTCTTGCCATGGTGTATGACCTGTGACATGAAACTGTCTTCCACTACCTCACCTTGGTAGCTTGGTAGCACCTACACAGCTGTTTCTATTTCAGTTAATGACTGTGTTTCCACCTACATGTGAAATTGATGATCATTAGCACCTGTTTGGTATAATTGATTGATCATACACCAGACTATAATCCCACAGAATCCCTGACCTTGTGCAAGTGTACTTTTAAGAATTGATGTTGGTTTAAAGGTAAAGGGTGGTAACACCAAATATTGATTCCATTTAGATTTTTCTTTTGTTCGCTCACTTGTAAATTGATATAAAAAATGTATTTTTGAAAGCATTCTTAGTTTACAGTATTTTCGAAAACTTGCCTAAAACTTTTGCACAGTACTGTATATTAAATCTATTTCAGCTCCAAAAGATTGAGCAAGTATTTTAGCTTTTGCATTGAAGATTGTTCCCACAGTCGTTCGTAACTAATATCAGTGAAACCACTGTTAAATACCTGGCAGTAGGACATCACCCTCCCCCAGGCCAGAGGCATCTCTCTGTAGAATAAACCAAATAAAGTTTAGTTCATGTGATACAAGGTGAAATATTTCAGTCACAATAACTCAAATGGACAACCAAAATCTACTAAACAAGTAGTCCAAATCATCAAACAAACACAGCAAATATAACAGAGACTTAACTGAAGGAGGGGTGAGCACAAGTTCAACCCAACGGAACAATGTTGGTAGTCAACCAAAATGAATGGTATCATCTACAGGTGCTGCCTCCTCACCTGATGTCCAGATGAACGTGGTTCTACAGTGTAACTCTACCGGCTGGTATCCAGAACCTGAGGTGTTCTGGCTGGACGGTGAGGGAAACCTCCTCTCTGCTGGACCTACAGAGACAGTCAGAGGTCCTGATGACCTCTATACTGTCAGCAGCAGAGTGACTGTGGATGAGAGACACAGCAACAACTTCACCTGTAGAGTCCAACAGAACAGCACCAACCAGACCAGAGAGGCACATATACATTTTCCAGGTAATTAATAAAATGTTCATAGATCACTGTCTTTGCTTCAGATAACTGTGATTGTACCTCACACACTTCTGTTCTGTGTTTTATCATTTCTTCACAGGCCTGTGTGGTTCTAGTCCATCTCTTCTTGTGATTATTGGTTTGATTCTCGGCATCGTGTTTTTTCTGGCAGCTACCGTTATTCTGTGGAAATGCAGACAAAGCAGTAAGTTGGTCAAACACCAAAGTTTTTCACACACAAGTCCAACTTTTAATAAGGTGACCTTGAAGATAACATGACTCCATAAAGACGATTGTTTATTTTTGGAAAATGGTTTGAAATGACCTTGTTATGACATCAGTTAAGTTTAATTTGATTTAAATGCGGCAGTATCTCTTCTTCTTTACATCACTGCTCTGATTCTCTCTGGAAGTCCTGAGAGGCAAAATGAGAAAACAAAGAAAAAAGTATTTCTTGCAAAATCTTTTGACCATATTTTTTTGATCAGGATCGTTTGTAGTTGTAAAACTTATTTCGGGAGGAGGAGGAAGTTAACTCCAGGAGTGTTTTTATGTAGCACAGTGCTTTTGTTGGAGAGACCCACCCTACTCTGCCTCTGACTGGCTTACCCTGAATGTCTTAAAGGAACAGTTCACCCAAAAATGTAAATCCAGTCATCCTCTCCTCCCTCCATGTTGATGTAAAGTCAGGTGAAGTCTCGTAGTCCACAAAACATTTCTGAAGCTTCACAGTAAAACAGAGTTGCAGCATTCTGCTAAAATGGCTCCATACAGCTGTTATTTACACCCTCAACATGTGCTCAAGCTCGTCCACCCTCTTCAGATGGGCTGCCCATTGATGCTTTAAGGCTCGCAGCTACAGTGAAGACTTAATAATAAAAGTGTAAATAATGTCTTCAATGGATTTTTGCAAGCTGTATGGAGCCATTTTTTTCCATTTGAAAACAAGTCTCCAGCTACTTCAGTCATTTAGGAGAATGCTGCAACACGGTTTTGCTGTGAAGCTTATTTTACTGTGTCATTTTCTTTTCCTATAAAGCTTGTGAGTAGATAATGACTGAATAAAAATTTTTGGTTGAACGGTTCCTTTGACCTAACCTGAACCAATCTCACTCTGTTTGTGAACGCAGGCGACAGTGCTAAAAATGAAGGAACAGAGCCTCAGTCTGCAGGCACAGAAGGACCAACAGATCCAGAGAACAACCAAGAAGATGAGACTGAATTTGTGAGTGACAACACAAGCACAAAAGCTGATTGAAGGACAGACTGTAAATAACCTGCAGACAAAAGAAGAAGAAGATCAACAGCAGCTGAAAGTGGAGAGAGAGTGTCTGATATTATAACCAAAGTACAGTGGTTTGCATGGCATATTTTTTCAGAGTAACTAAAAACTAAACCTAATGTGATATATCAAGAGGGAGACCAAAGGTCAGTAGAAAGAATGAGGCCAGAATCACCGATTACGAATAAGGGCATAGATCCTCAGTACCAGAGAGAACCCTAAGGAAAGATAATGGTGTGTTAGATAGCTGAGATTCCGAAAATAAAAGGAGACACTGACCAGACACGAAGAAGACACCTGTGTGAGAAAGATCAATGCATAAAACAGGCAAGGAGAGCTCGGATTGGATGAGGACCATGTGGCCCATGACCCGTCTTTGTGTTTACAAGAGAACTCCCTTTATTCCACTTTGGGCCTTCTCATCGATTTTGTCCGTGAAAGATCACGTGTTTTGTCTGCCGGTAAATAAAACTCTAAGGCACTCAGCCCTGAAGACTAAATCTTGGTGATTTTTGGTGATTTTTGAACAACTGAAAACCTTTTTGAACTACCAACGAACGAGGAGTCGGTACACGACAACTGGCTGGGACGGCGATGAGGTCAGTGAACAGAGAGGAAGAAGATGATAAACTTCTTTCTGATCTGAACAGGAAGAAGGAAGAACTTCAGGAACAGCTGAAGCAGAGAGAGATACAACTGGAGGGAAGAAAGAAGGATGCGAGGAATGCAGAGGAATCGGAGTAATGATGGATGTACAGTGAAGTAGATCTTTTGTTGTGGACATTTCTCAGTGTGATCATGGTCTGACACTGACTGAACTCTGGACTGCTTGTGGTTGTATTTGAGTTGTGTTGCTGTTAAACAGTCCTGTCTGTTGTGTCAGTGCTGCTGCTGTCATGGAACCGTTTGGTTTTTGGTTTTCTGAAAAAGTCAGAACTCTAATCGTCGTCTGTAGTTTAATATCCACTTTGGTAAAGACAGAAACATCAGAGCTGACTCGTTTGACTCCTAATAATTGATTTTGAGATGTTTTATGCTCTTTCTATAATGTCATGTGTCGTCAACTGTACTTTAAACTCTCTCTCTCTCTTTCACAGTATATTACATCCCAATGTATGTGCGTATGTGAATGAATATACTTTATAACTATACTACTACACTATACTCTCTGAGCTGCTGTACATTACATGATATGTTTTACCTGTTTACCTGTTTGATTCTCATTTTCATGTGGCACGGTGCTCCATATTTCATATCCAATGGTCCTATCAACGTTTTAATACATGATATTTAAATGCTTGTGCTTTGACTCTTTGTGGCCTGCTGAGCCTCTGTACTGTGCTCTGTGTCATGATGAAGACAGGAACAATAAAACTTGAAGGACATCTTAAAGGACGACTTATTAAGACTCAAACAATAAAACACTTGTCTGATATTCTTCTTCAGGAGTGTGAGTGGAGAGTGATCACACAGAGACCCAACAGCTGAACACCTGTCATCAGACTTCACATAACATGTAGACCTTCTTCTGCTTTACAGTAGTGTTTCCATTTTCTGATGTTTTAGTCTTATAAATACTTATAAACAGGCAAATATTCTACTTTTACTCTACTGCATTTATTCAATAACTTTGGTTGCAGATTACATGCTGCATCAGAGCCAAAGTAAGTGAAAGAAATAATAAACAGAGATAATAAGAAAAAGGTTGTGTCTGATAATCAGCCAAACTACAGTACACACATGTAAATATAGATATTGTCTACTTTATATTGAAGTACATTTAATATCAGGGTCAGCATGCTTCTATTGAAGAGGGAGGCATGAGGAGGTTTATGAATATTAAAATCATACATCTGATGCTGCATATTGACAAGATGTTATATAAAACTTCCTGCTGACCGGAAGTGACCCCCCCTCTCTCTCTACAGGTCTGTCAGACTTTGTCCCTGTGGCTCGTGGAGACGGTCAGGAAATAAAAACAGGTATGCGCACGTTTTATTCATTAATTATGTACAAAACTCTGCTGCCAGGGTTCTCACCCGCACTAAACCTTGGCATCACATCACCCCTACCCTCAAACAGCTGCACTGGCTCCCCATCAAATATCGGATAACCTTCAAACTTCTCCTCCTAACCTACAAATCTTTACATGCGCTTGCCCCTCAATATCTCACTGATCTCCTTCACATTTACCAGCCCTCACGGAACCTGCGGTCAGCTGACCTGGGTCTCCTCGACATCCCCCGCACTAGCCGACGCACTTTCGGGAGCAGGGCCTTCAGTGTGGCAGCTCCTACTCTGTGGAACTCGCTCCCACTGAATTTGCGGCAAGCAGAATCATTTGACAGCTTCAAATCATTGTTAAAGAGGCACCTGTTTCGGCAGGCTTTTGACTGTTTTGACTGTTAATCCTGGTTGTTTGTATTTAATGTTCTGTGTTGTATGTGTATTTTTTCTGTAAAGTGACCTTGGGTGTCCTGAAAGGCGCTATATAAATCTAAGTTATTATTATTATTATTATTATTAATCCATGTGTTCCAGGTGTTTGTCTGTCACATACAGCTCAATTTAAATATTTATATTTTCAAAAAAATATATTTAAAAAATCACAGACTGAAGAACCTGCAGGTTATTTATAGATTTTTCAGATCAGTGAACGTCGAGTTGAACTGTCTGTTCATACAAACCACAGACAGTTAAAGTCGAGACATCAGGACTGAAATTAAATAAAACAAACTTTTCTCCAGAAGTGAATAAACAAGCTGCTCTCAGAGGAAAATAAGGTCCCAGAACACTGTTTGAAGGCAGAAAGGTGGCAGGGTCCGCCACATGTAAACAAAGTAAAACAGTTTGAATTGTGTCAAGCATGAAAACAAAGAGAGTTTATTTTTTATATGATTATTTAGCTTCACCAAAACTTTATACTGCGCCTCGAAATAATAACTGAATCTGATAATAAACTGTAAAATCAACAACTTCATTTAGTTTTCTTTGTAAAATGAACAAAACGCTGAGATACAGGCCGACTGTACTTACATCACTTCATGTGACAAAGGCCTGACAACCCTCCTTGAAGTTTTAGCGCCCCCTACAGGGCGTCAGGACCCAGAAGGTGGAGACCAGTGGCACTGCTGCAGAAACACATGACACCTACTTTTCAATGCGTCATGACGTCATGCACAGTGGTGCTCTGACCTGCACTGCTACATCTGTGTGTGTTCAGCTGTTCAACATTAATCGATGCTTTAAATAAACGTGTGTTTTCCTGTGTGTCTATTCTGCACCACATGCAGGTGGTTTTACAGGCACTGCAAATACATTCACAACCTCACCGCTGACAGTCTTCATGTCTTAATTTACCAACCGTGTGTGACAAAGTCTGTACGGGTCATAAAATCATCTTTATTGATTAGAAACAATGACAAGTTAGTTTGATTTGTCCCGTGAAGTGTTGAATAATAAAAACATGAAGATATTTGATTAGTTAACAGTCATTTAAAGTCATTATTAATATTCATTATCATATTATAAAATGTACCGTTTAGTGCTATTTAAACACTGGGGGAGATGAAAGTAACCGCGTGGTTCACGGCTGTCTCATAGCGTTCAGTTTAAAACAACCACACGTCAGTCAGTTATTAATAACCGCCATCGTGTGTCGATGCTTCTTCACGTTCTCTGACAGTCAGTCGGCATCGAGACACGATGGAGTTCACAGGTCTCCTCCTCACCCTCTGTGAGTAACATGTTACTTAATACTCACTAATGTGATATTAAACAGACTTTAAGAGTGACAACACAAGGTCTAGTCGAGAATTTAATCTTTTTGCAAACATAGATCCCTAAAAACTGCTTATAATTTACTTAAGTATCTATTAATAACTTTAATTTGGTGTGAACACCAGAGTTTGCAGCTTAACTGAAAGTTGAAGGTCCTTTAAATCAAGGTACAAAGTATAAAGGTTAACTTAAATGTGACTGGGGTTCAAACCAGGCGTGGACGTAACTAATCTTCTTACATCATGTAATTCTGATGTTTTTTTTGTATTTTTAAAGTCTGTAATGTACTCGTACGTAACTGTTATTTTCAAAGTAACTAGGAAGATGTCATGGTGTAAGTTGAAGCTCCTATTTGTAAGAGAAGATCATTTTTGGGTCTCAGTTGAGTGGGATGGTGGCCGAGAATTTTTTTGTAGCTTTACTCGAGCATTATTTTAGAACCAGAAGTCACCGGTGGTTTTGTTGTTCCGTCTTCTCTGCAGCCACTCTGACCGTCTCTCCTGACAGATCTCAGTTCTTTAAGTACGAGTCTTTGTCTCTGAGCTGTGAGGATGACAGGAAATCGTCCAGATGGACAGTGAAGGCCAAAACCGTCCGAGGAGTTTCAGAGTGTGGACGCGACTGGGGCTTTCAGCAGGGCTCCACCTGCTTCATCAATGAGGCCTACAGCTGGAACAGCGGGGTCTACTGGTGTGAGTCCGCGTCCGGAGACATGAGTCCAGCTGCCAACATCAGCATCACCGGTGAGTTCTGTCCTTCAAGTGCAGTCAAACTCACAATGTCTGCAAGCAAAGGCCCAGCCAGCAACATGAGGAAACTTTGTATAAAGCTAATAAACATAAGCATTATTGTTGAGTGACGAACACGCTGCATTTCCTGTCACTGCTTCACAATAAAAGCCATCCTGTGTTTCGCCAGGTGGATGCCTTTAATGTGAAGCAGCAGCAGCAGGACATGTTGGGTTAACATCAGCAGTCACTTAGTCATAGTTGTTGTCCCTTGTGCATGTGTAGACAGTTTGAATGGTGGACTCCGCCACTGAATATGAAATTGACTGATTAACAAGGTAACTACAATGTAAATGAAGTG
>JBBNBP010001020.1:0-18229 GCA_039737535.1 Lagodon rhomboides | reverse complement strand
GCTGCTGTTGTAGCGCTTAAATCAGTGGATTCAGACACGAAGCGTGTGTGAGAGCGTCTCCTGTGTTGAACCCGGTCCAGTTCGAGTGTGTCCTGACCGTGTTCAGATCATATTCTCTCCTTGTAAACTCGACTGGAATCTAAAAAAGACCAAGCTAGCGGAAATACTCCCCGCTTCCGGCGACGCACTTCAAAATAAGAGTGACTCTCGAAAAGAATAAAATAAATGTGGACAATGTGAAGCCGACAGTGATGGAATGTAACTAAGTGCATTAACTCAAGTCCCTTATCTGAGTACAGTTATGAATCAGTTTCTTTCACTGATACTTTTTATACTTAAGCAAACTTAATTTTCTTCTTTCTTTATTCTTTATTGCTTTTTCAATTTCTACAGGAAAAGCTTTGTACAAAAGCATAAAAGCGCCTTATACTACACAGAACAAGGTGAACAAACAAACAACCACAACGACAACAACGAAAACCCACATGGTGAAAGACAGGAAAAAAATGAAATAAAATAAAAATAAATAAATAAAACAAAACCAGGAAAACCTGTAAAAATATATTCAAAAAAGATGAATATGAAGTACAGACATATAAAAATAAAAAAACAAAACACACACACACAAAAAAAACATATAACAACATTAAAAGCTCAAATTAGTTAATCAGTTAAAGGGATACATAAGCAGATATCCAGGCATTACAGTGTTACTGTGACGTTAGGTTGAATTCAAGCAAACTTAATTTAACATATTATTATACTGTGTATAACCTACAGTATATGTTCTGTATAAGACCTTGTGTCTTATAAAAATTAATATAAAATTGTATTTCAACATGCTGGACCAGAATCAGTACTTATCTTACAAGCCATCAGTCTGTGTGTCATATCATGTTACATCGTATTAAAAACATATTTTCTCCATTCTACACTAAATATTACGTTAAGTATTCTAATATTTGTATAAATAGTGTAATAATGACACACACGAGCGTTATCATTGATTTAAAGCTGTTTTTTTTACTTTAAAAAGGTGAACCACAGAGCATGAGCTACACGGACCTTTATTTTGAAGTCAAACTAGTTAAACCGGAAGTCATTGGCTGTTCGCTTCTGTTGACGTCACAAAACTAATCTCCAGCTGGAAAAATAGCTTTTCCCGCGCATGCGCCCCCAGGCCGGACTGTACAGTGAAGCGAACCGAGACCCACAAATCAAACAGTATACAGAGGAATCACACGTATCGATCCACTCCTGACAGAGATCCTACAAACACACTGGATCTTTTTTATTGATCTAACCGGACTCATCTCTGCTGTGAAGGGACTCAGACACACTTCAGTCTAAATGTTCAAATTCACTTTAAATACCTGAAAACAAGCAGCTGGTTTAAACTTCAGCCTCATGTGAAGTTTCAGTTTCCGGCCATTCTGACAGACTGTTGACTAAATGAGTTAATTATTAATAGTAATTATTAGTTGTTACATAATATACAATGACAATAACTGAATTGGACAATAACATAATATATAGACATGATTTCACAATTAAAAGGAAAATAAACCATCATCAATAAAACATCCATGTACTTGACATATTTGACAAATAAAAAACAGACAATACGAAAGAAAATGTAGCTTTACTATTCATATAACAATTGTAGTAACCTCCTTTTTTACTCTATTTTATTTTCATGTATATTCATCTTTATGCTGCGGTAACACTCGGAATTTCGCCTCTGGAGATCAAAAAAATGTTTACCTTCTTATCTTATCTTACACAGCAATTTCAGAATGGCGGTGCAGGTCAGCCTCATAAACATCAATGTCAGAGTTCACTAAATTAAATTAACTGACACTCTGATTATCAAATGTTCATTTGTGTGATTTTTGCTGTCTGGTTATTGATACAAAGTTATGTGTTATTAAAGATTAAAGAATATAAAATCAGCTCCACCAGCTGCATCAGAAAGACGTGAAAACATTGACATAAATAATTATAATCCAGCTCTTCTGAAACTGAACATCCTGCATAACGAGTACTTTCACTCTTTATCAGTATAATACTCATACTTTCGTATCTTTGTGCTGACGTCAGGTTAGTGTTTCTTCACGGTGGTATTTCCACCTTTAGAGAAAACTACTTGTTCCCCTGCTGGTCACTGAGGAGGAGAACAACAGGAGAGACTCTGCTCACCTGTGACCACTGTACCTGTGTGTGAAGGCTCCGCGTGGACAGCAGCGGGTCTCTGGCTCCCTCTGCTGGCAGAAGAGTGTAACGACACTGCAGGAGGTCAGTGTGTGTTCAGTGATATGAATATCACATGTCCATATTGTTATTGGAGCTGCTGGAATTTTTAATATTTCACTGAGTTTGATTAAAGAGAAAACTCCAGACTGAGCAGAGAAACAGTGTTAGTGTGGATAAATCTGGATGAACACTGAAATACTGTGAGGGGAAAGTAAAAGTAGTGAGAGAGAGAGAGGAGGCTGGAAGAGGACATGAGACACAGAGGAGAGACAATAAGAGACAAGAAGAAGAAGAAGCAGAGAGAAAAAGAGAAAAAGATTTTTTGATTTTTACAACCACACTTTATTTACATTTAACAAGTACAATTCACATTGTTAAAGTGCTACAATGCCCCCAGAAACCCTCCAGATTTACATATGAATACATTTAATAAATAAATAAATAAATAAATAAATAAATCAGTGGGGCAATCACTCAGATAAAAAACGTACAAATTGCAGCTCATCTCCAACAACAGTGCAAAGGATGTTTTTGTGACACCAAACATTCCTAAAACTGTCCAAGTCATTGATCATCTTGTAGAAACTGAACTCCAGCCTCAGTCTGCACCTGACATCCTGACCTGCTCTGTTTTCTGTTTTCTTTTTCCTGGACACATAAACAGCCAGCTTCGCTTCACCTAGAAGAGAAGAAGAAGAAGAAGAAGAAGAAGAAGAAGAAGAAGAAGAAGAAGAAGAAGAAGAAGAAGAAGAAGAAGAAGAAGAAGAAGAAGAAGAAGAAGAAGAAGAAAGAAAGAAAGAAAGAAGAAGAAGAAGGCGGACGAGAAGAAGAAGAAGAAGAAGAAGAAGGCGGACGAGAAGAAGAAGAAGAAGAAGAAGAAGAAGAAGAAGAAGAAGAAGAAGAAGGCGGACGAGAGGGAGAAGAAGAAGAAGAAGAAGAAGAAGAAGAAGAAGAAGAAGAAGAAGAAGAAGAAGAAGGCGGACGAGAGGGAGGAGGAGAAGACACAGAGTGAGTAACAATCAGCTACTGGACACTGACACTTGTACGTTTTGATATTTAAACCATATAATAAGTCTCAACTGAAACATTCAAGCTAACAGCTAGCAGGCTAACACTAGCTCGACGGCAGGTGGGCTAACAGCTGAATAACGTCCTGAGTTATGAGGTGATGAAGTTATAACCATGGTTCATTTAAATTATCATCTGTTGTCTTACTGCACAGACTATATATATACACGTTATATGTAAGTTTTAAGTATTTTCCTGGTTTATCTGTCGGTAATATTCGGACAGGGTCGGTTTATAAAATCCCTGGCGAGACTTTAATTGGCTCCTCGCTCGGTGGCTGCCAGCAGCTCCGTGAACTCAGCGGAGGATGATCCCGAGTGAAGCTGCCTCACATCCGCAGTGTGTCGCTGTTTCACCTGCTGTCTGTGGTTCCTGCCCGGAAAGAAGGAACTAATTATTGCCGCTCTTTGTTCCGCACGTAATTAATTAATAAACACGCCGCAAGAGAAGCGCCAAAGACAGCGCATGAGCTCCAGCTAAGCTAAACGTTTAGCATGTAAACGGATACAAACAAGAAGAAAGAAGACAAAGAAAATAAGAGAATATTCACGATTGAGCTGCTCTTAATCAGTCAGCAAGGTATGTTTTGTTCCAGTTTATTACAGCAGGGTGTAATTATTGTGTTATATGAGTTTTGTATGAGGGTTGTGATCTTCTGTGGTGTATTTTTAGTTCATAATGTTGCTGTGTGAGTTATGCTGATGTAGTGTTTAAGTACAGACAATGTTTTTTAATTAAATAAACAGTTTAACACAAGTTATGGTGTGAAATATGTATGTTAGCTAATGTTTTGTGATATGCTACCTATTGTGTGGCTACAGGGGCATGAATTGTAAACACAATGATATTTAAACATGCATATCATTCATTGTATTCGTTAATATTTTTTCCTCTTTAACCCAGTTCTCATGTGTTTTTTGGAATAGGAAAACCGGCTCGACTCGGTTTGATGTCGCACATCAGCCCAGCGCGGCAGGGATTTGAATTTCCATTACAACAGGGACACCTGTTGCTACTGCTTTAATAACTTTTATTAAAACTTAAGTCTGGTCATCGCTAAAAGTACTATGAAAATGGAAAAAAAACTATGATATATGTGAGAAAAGACCTCCAATCCAATGTGCCTCCACTATAACTGCACCCAAGAAAGAAGGATGTCAACAAATACTGATGGAGCAACGGACAGTGACAAGTCAAGGGAAGGGAAGATGGATCAGCAAGAACATCACATGAAGTAACATCCAATAGAGTCATGCAGCATATCAAAGATACTCATATCTTCCACCATTACAATGTGGGTGTCAGCTACAAGTGAGCTAGATGGTAAAGTTCTTGTGTATTCACTCCTTGATACAGAGAGTGACACAACCTTTATCCTGGAAGAAACTGACCGCAGCAGTGACATGCTGAGGAAAGAACTGGAAGTTGACTGCCCACAAGGATTCTTCTCAACTGATTCAAAGGTTGTACTTTGGTACATAAATATAAAGCCAAAAGATTTTATGTGTTTGTAGCGAACTGAGTTGAACAGATCAAGCAGAGCACAGAGTCTGCACAATAGAGGTATATGGCTTCTGAAGAAATTCCATCAGTCCACAGCAGGTCTCACAGCTGAGCAACTTGTCGCTTCAAACTGGTTCAAGGGCCCAGACCTTCTTTGGCAGAAACTACCAAGTAGAGTAGTCAAGGTAAAAAAGATCACTAGTTGTGACCCAGAGCCTCAGAACGCCCAGGTTCATGTCACCCAGGTAAAGAAAGTGAGGTCACTGTTAGATCGCCTACACAAGTTCTCTGACTGTTCAAAAATGGTTGATGCTATCGATAGACTCAAGTGTTGTGTGGAGGAAACCAAAGGCCAAGGTCCTGCAATCTTCTCTTAAGAAGTACAGTGACTCCAGCCTCAAAAGCAGAAAACAAAAAAACAAAACAAAGACAAGGCCAACAAGTTGCACAAATTATGTTCATTTTTTGATGACCGAGGGTCCTCAGAGTGGAAGGCCCCCTAACTGATGCATCCATATGTGAAGCATCTGTTGGTTTTACTCAACAGGTACCATCAAGAGAAAGTCCACCATCACTGACGAGGAATGACTGTGAATGAGCTCCCATCCAATGGCATATCGACCATTCGTCTCCTATCTACAAGAGCAGGAAGTTCAGAAAATGCACTGGACAAAAAAGGATGGAAATCTTTCCTGATGAGTGGATGGAAACAACCCCAGAATTCACTTACGGACTTACTTATGGACTGATTTGGACATCCTGCATTATGGAGGGAAGAAAAGAGTTAAAGCATTATGGACTGCTACTTACCTGGATGTGTTCCCTGAGCAATACACATTGAAATGCTTCATGACTTGACCACGGATGCCTTCATGAAGGCTCTGCCTTCATTTGTTGCCACTCAGGGAGCAGTACGCCAGATAAGATTTGATCAAGGGACAAACTTTGTCGGAGCAAGGCGTGAGTTTGTTGAAGCATTGATAGAGATTGATCAAGAGGACTTCAAAGAACTGGGATGTGAGTTCATTATGAACACCCCAGCTTCCAGTCATACAGGTGGCACCTGGGATAGACGCGATGTCCATTCAAGAACAGTCAGCCAGACTTGACTGCTCCTCTCTAGTGAAGTCACAGTGATGGGGAATAGCAGACTTCCTACCACTGATCATCTGAAGGATTCATCAAGTCTAGTGCCCCTGACACCAAACACATCCTGACCATGAAGTCCATGTGTATCTTCACACCTCCAGGAACTGATTTTAGCACTGCAAGAGGTGGCACCAAGTTCAACTCCTCGCAAACAACTTCTGGGCATGGTGGAGAAAAGGAGTACCTCCTACAAACAAAAATGGTACTGTAAAGGAAATATACAATTGATAATAACAAGAATAAATATCATATTTATGATGTACACTGACACAAGCTTCCTGACATGAGCGCCCTCACGCTGACTGCACTCTGAAGACTTCAAATAGAGATATTTTGTATATGAATCACAAAGGACAACGCATACAAACCTGTTCGGTAGTGGCAGTAACTCTGTCTGAATACTGAAATTGGGTCATCAGTGTTGCCAGGTCTTTTTACTGGGGTTCAAGCCTCGAATATGATTTTAAATTTAAGTCTGTATTTTGTAATTGATTTAAGTTCCAGCAGTAACAGACAAGAAGAGCAGAAAAGGAAAAAGACAAAATCATCCTTATTTCCTTTGATTCAGAGTTTATTGCCTCTACTTCTCGTAAGAATTTAGATTATGTAGTAACTTTTCAATAATGGTTGATTTGTGATATTAACCAGATTCAACACACAATTGTCTGATTACACAACATACTTATAATCATCCTTTAGTAGGATTTTTCTTGTAAACAAAAGTCATTCGTTTTACGATAGACTCGGACCTGTAGACTTTCAACCTGTGCTCAAGTGGTTGAAAGCTGAAAAATCCTGCACAGTTGCAATTTGCAAAGATACATTTATTTGTGATCAGTTAAATCATCTCTTTTGCCATATTAGGCAAACACATCCAGTGTATCTAAAGGGTTGTAGTTACAGTTCAAACGAAAGATTCATGATGATTGACAATAATCATTTTCAAGCGCACAACTTTATATTCTTTACCTGATATATCAGCTTCACTTATTATGAGGACAGTCAGAATAACTTATTATGATAGAAATTAAAAATCAACTTCAATACATTTGTCACAGTAAAATAAAGTCAAACAACTTCAACCTGTGAAATGTTTGGGACATTGGGACATTCAGAAGTTAAAAGTCTGGCATTTTCTACTCAGACGGCGGATTGACTGATGGCAGATTTTCCTGCATCAGATGATGCACAGATTTTGGGGCGCACATTTAAATGTTTCTATGCATAAGATGTGTACTCTGAGCGTAACGAAGCTCCCAGAGCACAAGAATCAAAAAAAGAAAAACATTCCAGGGGAGGATCCTCCAGGCTAACCCTGATGCTGGGTATTCAGCATGATACAATAAGCAATTATTAATTAGCAAATCATTAATTAACAAGCAGAACTCATAAAACAACAGCTCTAAATATTGAACTCAAGTCCTGCAATACAAAAAAAGTCCAGAACCTTGCACCTTGATCAATAAGAAACCTCCAGTCTCAGACACTTAAAAGATGTTTACAGGTGTTTCAGAGTTCGTGGAGATCACATGATGACACATTTCTCTTCGTATTGCTGTTTTAGTTCATTTGTTTCTCGTTCATGTTTCTTCTTCAGCTCCTCCAGTTGTTCTTTCAGGTGTTTTTCTTTGTCTCCTGAGAGGTCTTGTAACAGTCTGTACTCTTTAGCATGACTATTTTCTGTCTCTGTCATCTCTTTCTCATGTTCTTTCTTCAGTTCCTGGATTTCCTCCATGTGTTTCTCTACCAGACCTGTGAAGTCTTTGGAGTATTTCTCTCTGAACTCATTGAATTCTTCAGCTTGTTCTCTGGCCTCATCTTCGTACTTCTTCTTCACCTCTTCTATTTCTCTCTTGTACTTTTCCTCTAACTCTCTGCGCTCCCTCTCCTCCTGCTCTCTTCTGGTTCGATCTTCTTCTTGTCTTTTCTTTTCAGATTTTTCTCTTTCCCGGTCAAACTCTTCTTGGAGCTTCTTAATTTTTGTTTCCACCTCTTGTTGTTTCTGTTTATTTTCTTGACATCGTTTTTCCCACCAGTGTTGTCTTTGTTTCTCCCACAGTTCTCGTTGCTTCTTCATCTCTTCTCTGCTCTGCACCAGCTCTTTGTCGATGGTTTCCTTTTCCTTTGATTCAGACTTTATTTTTTTCTCCATTGCTTTAAGTTTTTGTTCCCACTCCTTTTGTTGAAGTTCTTCTTGTGTTTTCTTTTTGTTTTCCTCCTCGTCTCTCCTTTCCTGTTCTTTCCTTCTCAGCTCTCGCTCTCTGTTGATGTTTTCCTCCATTTCTTTAAGTTGTTCAGCTCTTGTTTTTCTCTCCTGCTCAATTTGTTCTTCCATCCTTCTCTTCATTGCTTTAATTTCCTCCTCATGTTTGCTTTGAAGTTCTTCCTTCTGTCTCTCCATTTCTTCTTCTTTCTCCTTCAGGATCCTCTCCACTTCCTTCTGTATCGCTGCCTCGGCCTCCTGGAACATCTCTGAGGTGTAGCATCTGCCGCCATTTTTCTCCAGCATTGACTCAACCTTTGTCAGCAGCTCGCTGACCTGAGTACGGTTGTTAAGTTCCTTATTGTAAAAAACATGATGTCTGTCTCCACAGTCATGTATCAGTTTTTTGACAAAGTCATCGCAGTCTTCTTCTATGTAAGTTTGAAATGACTTGTCCTCCAGTTCATCTCCTCTGGTGAAGACAAGGATGATGAAATCTGCTGACTTCATGCCGAAGCATTTCTTGATCAGTTCCACAGAGTCTTTCTCCTCCTGTGTAAACCGACCGATCTGCAGCACCAGTAAGAAGACATGAGGTCCAGGAGACAACATGCTGATGCATTTTAGAAGTTCCTGTTGAACATCATCATTGGACAGAGTCGTGTCAAACAAGCCGGGGTGTCGACAACATCGACAGGTTGTCCACCAACCTCTCCTGATGCTTTCTGACAGAACTTGGTCACAGACTTCTGGCTGGCTGCAGATTTAAAATGTTTTTTGCCTAAAATTATATTTCCAGTTGCACTCTTCCCACTGCCAGTCTTCCCAATCAGCACCATCCTGAGACACTCTCTGCCCTGATGTTCATCATCACCTCCAACTTCACTCTTCCTTTTCACATCCTGCAGCTCAGCTTCAAGTTTTGAAACCTTCTCCATCAGAGCTTTAGTGAACATGTCCTTTGTGAAGCTTCTGGATTGTTCAGCTCTCATCTTTTCTACAGCATCCAACAGCTCTGGGATCTGCTGCTCGTTGCTGATGTTGAGAACAACATATCTTCCTCCACAGCTCTGAAGGAGCTCCTGGATGTCCTCCTTTTCCTTTACAAAGTCAACAACAGCTGGAGCTGTAGGATCTGACTCCACAGTGAACAGAATCATGGTGAAGTTATTGACTTGAGAGCTGAATGTGTTCTGGATGGTCTTTAACTCACTCTTGTCTTCATCAGTGAGGGGATCCACAGGTAGGACCAGGATGAAGGCATGGACGCCCTCAGGATCACAGAGAGAGATACACCTGAATGATTGCTCCATCACTTCCTCCTGAGGTTTTCCACACAAGGCAGGCAGCTCCACCAGGGAAACCCGACGTCCACACACCTCTCCCTGACTCTGAACACACTCTGATGAGTTTGAGAATGAAGGAAACTCTGTCTGACCTAAAATGGCCTCAGCTGCTGAAGTCTTCCCTGCTCCTCTCCTCCCACACAGAACCAGGTTTAAAGCTGCTGTGATGTCTTCAGACTTTGGTCTGATGGTCTCTTCACTGCAGGTGAGGAAGGCTCCTCTGTTTTCATGGACAATGTTCTCAATCTTCTGCATTAATGACCAGTGGTTGTATTCAGACATGTTGTAGTGTCTTCCTCCACAGTCTTTAAGGAGCTGATTAACAGAGAGAGTCATTTCATATCTCTCATGTGTGATGATGACCATCAAGTGTTTAAAAGCATCTTGACCAAACAAACTCAGGATGAACTTCAGAGTTTCTCTGTTGTTCTCTGTGAACTCAGAAGGTTTCACTAACAGCAGGAGAACATCTGGTCCAGGAGAACAAAGACTGATGCAGCTCTTCATCTCTTCTCTCAAAGCTTCCACAGACAGACTGAAGATGTCTGGAGTTTTCACTACAGTTAGAGGATTTCCTCTCCACTCTCCACACGTGGCCACACACTCCTTGTTCTTTTGGTTATAAAAAGCTTGGTCCCCTATGATGAAGTTACCAAGTCTTGTCTGTTTGTCCTCACTTTTTCCCAGGAGCACAATCCTGAATCCAGATGCTGCAATACAACAGAGAGGAAGATAAAATTATAGACTGAAGTTAACACATGTAGCTGGCAGCATCCAATAACCAGCATGGGAAGTTCTCTGCCCCCACCTGTGCCTGAATCCTGTTCAGTCAGCACCTGTCAGGTGGATGGCTTATCTTATTGGATTTTAACAAATGTGTGCTCAAATGAAAGAAGTCATTATTTTGTGTACATAAAAAAGAAAAACCACTATAAAATTGTTTACTTCAACTTGTGAGAGAAATGTGAGCAAAAAACAAAGTGTTACATTTATATTTAGTATTCACAGTTTGTTTGCCCTCAAATGACCCCAAAATCCTGCAGGGTTGAAGCTTGTGTTCAATAAACTTGATGTACTGTGACGACCTCACTGACTCTGTGTCCTGTGTTGGGCTTTCACAGCCAACTTCACTCGTCCTCATACTCTGCAATATGAAATCAGTTGTAGACACATCCCATGGTGGTCGCCCATACCAGCACCAAAACACAACACATGCTGGTCTTGCTGGTCACCAGCTATGCCGGTCTATGCTGGTATTTCCAGCAGGGATGGTGGAGGAGATGTGACTGTAAGAGCCACTTTGGTTTTTAATTAAAAAACTACAAAGGCATCACATTTAAGTTAAGCAGGACGCATTCACTGCCCGTCATTTAGGACAAAAGACACAGGTGTACTTGATGACAGGGACGCCAAGTTTTCAACTGCTTGAATGCAAACAAAGGTTGATTTGAATTTGAAACACCTTTGAAAGCACATGTGTTTTGTTTTGGTGCATGCGTCATAATATTAGTATTTATATTTTCGGTTAGCGTAACGCTCCGTACAACCGTTAATCACCATTCATCGACACTCATCAATGACTCATCCCAACCCAGACCCTCAGTCAACAACAACAAGTGCTGCGGAGTTTATGTGGATATAGAGGAGGCGAGCTGAAACAAATCCATCCTAGAGCATCCCTTGGGCTGGAATAGAGGACTGAAAGCAGAATTTCAAGTAAAAATCATTATTTCTAACCTTGTCAGTGTCTGTACCACATTTTCTATTCATTGAGTGTGAGGACCCTGGTGTTTTTTCCGTGTTTTCCCTTCCCTTTTGTGGGCGTGTGTCTTGTCTTGTTTTCCCTGTCTTGTGTGTGTGTTTGTCTGGAGCTGGGCGGAGCTGGAGTTTTCCACCTACCTGCATACCTGCACACCATCAGCCATCTTCATCAAGCCACCTGCCTACAATCAGCCCCTTCCACTCTTCCCTGGATATAAGCCCGGTTCAGTTCACCACTCATCGCCAGATTGTCGGCTTACCTTTTCAGTTCCTACCCTTGCCTGCTTTCCCCTGGACTCGAACAACTACTCTGTTCCGCTCCAGCACCAGCACTTTTCTTAGTTTCTTTTGCAACTATCTCTTGGGTCCTGTTGTCTGCATTGTAGGTCCAGCTCTTGTCAACCATGACATTGAGCTGCCACTCGTTTAATGGATTAAAGTGTGTTTTCCTGGAGAATTGAGGGTGGTAGTGTATGTGTTAACCTTTTAAAATTTGTACATCTGTATGTCTAATATGGACATTTGGATATTTTTAGAAAAAGGCAGCAACATATTTCTTGTAAGTTGTATTTTGCAAATGCAAAGTAGCCTTAAATAAATGTTACAGACAGGAGATATTCACATGTGCAATAATTGATATCTATTACTTATTTCTGTTGGATCTATTTTATCTTATATTTCAGTAGTGAGGAACTGTGGGATGCGTTCGGGTTCATCCTGGAGAAATATATATGATGATGTTACGTACTGTCAGTCGAGGGCTTCTTCACTGGGTCCTCAGCAGTGATTCCTTTAATGATACGCAGCCCTGGAAAGAGATGACATCATCAATAAGCAGCAAATATTTTTGTTTTGTGCAAAAAAAGTTCTCATTATCAGAATTGTTTTTGAACATACCAGCAGATTTAACAGCACCCAGGATACCCGACTGTGGTCCCTTTTTGGGGGGGCTTTGATGATCAGCTGGTAAAGTTGATGTGTTTGCTTCCACAAACACATCACAGCTGACGTGATCTCCATTATTCTCCTTCACGATTTGACCCAACCGTGTCAACAGCTCTGGAAGGTCAATGGTCTTCTGCCACAGAAACCTGTTTCTACACATTCTGATCAGGTCTTTCAGTGGTGGATGCTCCATGTATGTTTCCATGAAACCTGGACTCTCCTCTCTGGGTGTTGATATCAGAACCAGTGAATGATCAAATGATCGATCACTGAAGTTTTCGAGGATTGATTGCAGACTTTTTTTGTGTTCCTCAGTGAAGTCTTCAGGCTGTAGAACCAGCAGGAACACATGAGGTCCAGGATCAGAGTAACTCACACAGGTTTCTGCATGTTCTGTCAGTCTGTCTTCAGGCATGTTGGGATGCAGCAGATCTGGGGTGTTGATCAGAGCTATTTCTTTCTCCTTTACTCGTCCTCTGACTGTCAGACAGTGGTCTGGTTCTTCATCAGTGTTGAACTTTGTGTCTTCCAGGATGAAGTTCCCCACTGAACTCCTCTGAGACCATCTGTTCCCCAGCAGAACCACCCTCAGCTCAGACACTGGAGAGAAAACACTGTGTTAGAAAAACCTCCTCAGTGTCGACTTCATCAAAATGAATCATTGGATTTATTTGTGGCCGTCACAGCTTTTTAAAGGTGGACTTGAGTGAATGTGTCAGTCATGAATAATCAACTCACTGTTAGGTGGCAACCATGGATAGCTTCCCCTCCTTTTCCGTGGTTCTAGATCAAATGTCACTGTAAGGATACACAACAATGATTCATGTGTGTGTAATGAAAGTGTTTGACTTATTTTAATTAGAACTAGAAAGATGTGTAGGAGAAGCTTCTGCCTTTGATCCAGACAGAGTCTGAAGGAAAACTCAGGTTGAAGAAAGAAGCAGAGAAGCCTGACAAGGATATACAACTTTAACAACATGACTCATGATCTGCACATCTAGTTCCCTTGTAATAAGAACAATGGGTTATTTAAGTTACAAAAGTTTGATAAAATTAACTTATGCTTGAATTGTTATATACTATAAGATACCATGATCAGTTAAGCAGATATCGCCTTGGCTGAGTCTATTATACCGGACCCGAACCACCAACTTTTTTAATTGGCGGCCTGAGATTAATAATAATAAGTGGAATGAACAAAACAAAGAGTAAATGGAGCGCCTGTCAGTCAGCACCGCAGGGAATAGCACCGTCCGCATAGACAAACTTGTGTCTGGAGGCCCCGTGCACACAGCGGAGACGATGCAGGAGACCAAGAGGTCCAATCCCAGCGATGGAGGCTGGGGCGAAGTGACAGCAGAGGTCCAGGAGCTCCTGCGCTGAACACCTGAAGACCCCGCCAGCAACGGCGGAGCAGCGACCATCCAACATCACCACGAGCCAGTGGAGACCACAGCAGCAGAGGAGAGCAATGAAGGAGCCAGGCGGTGAATAACACTGAGGATGTGGTGGAGGGAGGACCAACGGAGCAATGATGGACAGCCCACACAGTATTGAGTACATCGGGTTGAAAGGTAGCATTGCTAGGCTAACAGCTGATCGGTGAGGCTAACAGCTGATCGGTGAGGCTGACAGCTGATTGGTGAGGCTAACAGCTGATCAGCGGGGCTAACAGCTGATCGGTGAGGCTAACAGCTGATCGGCAGAGAAAGGTGAGTCCAGGGAGCCAATTGTTCAGGTGTGTGGCCTTCAAGTTAGTAGCACAGCCCCAGAGCTTGTAGGGACACCTTGGCTTTCTTTTTCCAACAGATAAAAAGCAGCTTTGCTACAGATTGAGAAGCGGCGATATTCACACCAGCGTCCTCTCGCATCCGGGTTGCCATGGTAATGAATGACACTTAACAGTAGCACTGTACACTTTCTTGGCCCCTGGCGCAGTTGGAAGAGCTGTGCTTCAGCATGGTACGGTTGCTCATGCACGAGCACAGGTACGCAACGTGGACACATATGTACAAGAGGTAAGTGGGCTCAGGCCCAGTTGGGGCTAGAGCAATGTGAGTGCAGGCCAGCAGGGGGACTGGGGAGGAGGGACAACGGTGCTTCTGCAACTGGGCCAAGTGTGGGTGTGTCCTTAGACAAAATGTTTTTTTGCGTAAGATACCGAGTGTAAGTCTGTTTGCTTCTATAGCTACATGCCTGCGACCAGCACAGATTCTCCTGTTCAGACGTATGAACTATTCATGTAGAGTGAAAACTGTTGAGGAGAGAGATTAAGAGAGGGTTTTGAAGATTCTCCTGCTCCGATGATGTCATAGTAAAATATGAAAAGACTGAAGAGTGCCTGACTGAAATAAAAAAATGTGACTTGCAACAATCCACACAGACGAAGAAAAGTGTTCAGGAAAATAATAATCAGTGTGTTGTGTGATTTGCACCTCTTCTTCGTTATTCACACCAATAACAAAGAACCGACCTGTTTCTTCAGACAACATGATGTCCCTCTGCTGGAAACGTCAGACTCTTTCACCTGGAAACCAGCTGCAGGGTTTGAGAACCTGAAGAGAGAATAAAATGTTCAACTGACATGTTTGGCAATATGTCAATATTGGATATTACAATGTCCAAACTGTGACAAACAGCATCATGAAGAAGGACTGCAGAGACGTCCTGACCTGGTTCAGACAACAAAATCAATCAGAGGCGCAGCATTGGAGAACAGAACCAGTGTGAACGGATCAGCCGTCTTTGCGTATCGATGGCGTGTCGGTCTGACAGTCTGATAACTACACAGGTCCTTCACTCAGCTAAACACAGAGAAATGTCCCACAAAGCAACGTTACAGGACCAAACAACAGGAACGTAGCAACTGGAACTGTCTTTGGCAACTTATATGAGGAAAATAATACCGCAGATATATGTGGAGAAGAGTCTGTCCTCCTGTCTGTCCTCCTGTCTATCCTCCTGTCTGTCTGTCCTCCCGTCTATCCTCCTGTTCTCCTGCTTGTCTGTCCTCCTGCCTGTCTGTCCTCCTGCCTGCCCTACCGAGTCTTCGTCACATTTCTGCCAGAAAAACAGCGTCTGTCACCGGCAGAAACCTTAAACTCTCCAAGTGTTTGTCTCCTTCACTGTTGTGTTGTTGTATCTGTCTCCGGCAGTAAACTTTACCACACCAGGTGTTTGTGTTGTTGTAGTTGCTGTTGTCACGGTGACGGTCAGCCCTCCAGACCGAGACTTCAGTGAACTTTCCTACAGTTTACTGATGGTGATGATGTAATTATGTCATTTAGAGCGAAAACGTAACTTTGTCACTTTCCAGGAAGTTTGGTGGTTTCAGGATCTCAATCACTACACATTATAACAGCATCCATAGGATTATAAACTGTCAGCAGGTTTAGACTGACAGGAGGACACCTGGAAACACCTGGAAACACACCGACGTCACCATCATGACGTGGACCGTCATCATCGTGACGTGGACCGTCACCATCATGACGCGGACCGTCACGCCTCTTTAGGAGCTGCAGCGCCGGCTCTCTGTGTGAATCACACGGCGGGTCGTCTTTATGCCGGAGCTGCTCGGTTCTGTGTGTTTCTGCGGCGATAATGCAGCGTCTCTGTGTGTGAAGCTCTGCTGATGTGTTGGTTTGGAGTCACATGACATGGAAGCTCATAAAAACATTATCTCATTAAAATATTACAGCACAATAAATACAGAAGACATCAGCAGTCAAAGTGAGTGTGCTGCATGAAACCAGTTTAGTATTATCTTCATCATAATTGTCAGTAATATTGTGACGTCAGCGTGACGAAACACCGTTGCTGTGTAAATCAAACAGCAGGTAATTTGTGGACGGTCCCTCAGCCCGCCTCCAGAGCAGCTGCCCGGCCTCCTGCTGCCAGCACCGGGTCACCTGAGGACGAGACGCCGCTGGGTGTCTCCGGACCAACATCCAACTAAACGAAGTCCTGAAGACACGAACACAGAGTTCTGCTCCACACGGCAGCGCTGAGACGGAACCACATGTCCCACAGTAGATCTGCTCATTTCAGAGAGAAGTGACAGAACACACGAGGAGCTCTCACATGACCCGTTCAGAGAGGTTCTGTTCGTCTGACGGGATCCGGACGGGAACGAGGCGGACCGATGGTTTCATAAGTTAATGAGATCATCATATAAATGTGCAGAACACAACAACACACACTACTCTCACTTCAGTTACTTCGGTACTTTATCGAGATCACTCACCGGATGAATTCTGCTGCGACACACGCAGAGTGAAATGAAGAAGAGGGGTCACGTGGTCAGCATGAGCGACAGACACAGACTGTGATATAAATACTCAGAGGACGAGTGGATCTAAGTGCGTAAACAGCAAGTAAAGATATGGTTTCAAAACATTACTTAAAGTGATCAACTGAAAGTCCCCAATATGAACGGTACTCAAGTAAAAGTCTTAAAGTATCTGATATTAAATGTACTTCAGTATCAAAAGTATCAGTAAACTAACTGATCCATATATTTACATGTACACTCTGTATTTTGTGTTTAAAAATGACACATTTAAATACCTTTTATTACAGATATTGTCCTTCAGGCACATTTGAAACAGCATCTGTTAGAGTAGAAACAAAAGTGTCATGACGGAGTGCTGAGAAAGTGTCTGTCTGTCACCTGGTCAGTGAGCAGAACACCACATGAAGCCTTCAAATCAAGGATGACTGTTGACCAAGTGTCCAACTAACTGCCTGTCCAGCGTCACACACAATCATACAGAAAAGAGTCTTTTCCATCTTGGTGCAGCAGGTGATTCTGGAGAAACAGCTGATTTTTGAGTCTTATTCTCAGGTTGTCAAACACAGACGCTCAACCGTCAACTATCTTTCTCCAGAATCACCTGCTGCACCTGGACAGAAAACGTGGTGGAAGAACAGTGAGCTGAAACTCAGCTCCTGAATAACATCGTCCCTCACGGATGTTTTGTACAATCACATCTGAACTGTCAGCTGCTGAGCACTTCAGAGATCTCCGGAGGATTGGTCAGAAATATGAAGAACAGATTTTATTCTGAAACATGCAGGAAGTCGTCTGTTGGTTGTTTTGAGCTCAGAGGTTCTTCAGCATTCACTAGTTATATGTATTAATATAAAGCACTTGTTAAAGGGGCCGCCACCTCCATTCATCAATTAATTAACTGATTAATTAATTAGGACAAAAATTAATCACATTGAATGGATCAGTCTTATATCTGAAAGTTGTAAACTCTGATCACAGTGACCTGAAATTAAAACAGGAATGCAGCAACTTAATTCAAGAGATTTATTGAACTATTAAAGGACATGGACGATGAATCAGGACCACTGAACATACGTACAGATATACAACTGCAGTGGATCAATGAGTCAAAAACACAACAAGGGAAACAATAAACTAAGATCAGTAAAAGCAAAAATCATCAAGAATGAGCTCTGCATCAACTGTCAGAACGTCTGAACAGGGTTATTCCTCCTTCTCTGTGGTGATGGACGGGCTGATGATGGCGAGCAGACTCGGTGATGGCTGGAAGCACGATGGCAGCCAGGTGATGAGCGCTGTACAGCAGCTGGTCTCGTGTCTTCAGGACGATGACGAGGTCTATCTGAGGCCACAGCTTGTGTTCCCTGGTCCTGTTCCCCTCAGTGACGGGCTGCAGAGCTGAGATGCACCGAGCCAAAAAGTCTTCAAAAATCAGAGTTACCGAGATAATAAAAAGGAGGGCGTTGCTTGTGGCTTTTAGGAATCTTTGCAGTCTTTCGTCACAGTTCAGAGTTCAGTCTGGAGCTACAGCCCACAGCTGCACACGCAGGTCGGCTGCACGAGTCACAGTGTGGTCGCCATCGTCTGGAGGCGCTCTTTTATTGATCACTAATGAACTCCTTCGTGTGGAAAGAGAACTGGCCTCTACTTAAAGTGGAGTCATCTGATTGATTTGAAAACTGGAAACTCGCTCGTTCTGTTGTTAAT
>JBBNBP010001019.1:0-15451 GCA_039737535.1 Lagodon rhomboides | reverse complement strand
AGAGGACAACCATTAACAGTGGTGAAAACTCCAAACATCTTCAGTCTGTCTGTGGAAGCTGTCAGAGAAAAGATGAAGAGGTCTGTGAGTCTTTGTTCTCCTGGACCAAATGTTCTCCTGCTGTTAGTGAATCCTTCTGATTTCACAGAGAAGAACAGACAAACACTAAAGTTCATCCTGAGTTTGTTTGGTCAAGATGCTTTAAAACACTCGATGGTCATCATCACACATGAGAGGAATGAAATGACTCTCTCTGTTAATCAGCTCCTTAAAGACTGTGGAGGAAGACACTACAACATGTCTGAAAACAACCACTGGTCATTAATGCAGAAGATTGAGAACATTGTCCATGAAAACAGAGGAGCCTTCCTCACCTGCAGTGAAGAGACCATCAGACCAAAGTCTGAAGACATCAGAGCAGCTTTAAACCTGGTTCTGTGTGGGAGGAGAGGAGCAGGGAAGACTTCAGCAGCTGAGGCCATTTTAGGTCAGACAGAGTTTCCTTCAGTCTCCAACTCATCAGAGTGTGTTCAGAGTCAGGGAGAGGTGTGTGGACGTCGGGTTTCCCTGGTGGAGCTGCCTGCCTTGTGTGGAAAACCTCAGGAGGAAGTGATGGAGCAATCACTCAGGTGTATCTCCCTGTGTGATCCTGAGGGCGTCCATGCCTTCATCCTGGTCCTACCTGTGGGTCCCCTCACTGATGAAGACAAGTTAGAGTTAAAGACCATCCAGAACACATTCAGCTCTCGAGTCAATGACTTCAACATGATTCTGTTCACTGTGGAGTCAGATCCTACAGCTCCAGCTGTTGTTAACTTTGTAAGAAAGAACAGAGACATCCAGGAGCTCCTTCAGAGCTGTGGAGGAAGATATGTTGTTCTCAACATCAACAACAAGCAGCAGATCCCAGAGATGTTGGATGCTGTAGAAAAGATGAGAGCTGAACAATCCAGAAGCTTCACAAAGGACATGTTCACTAAAGCTCTGATGGAGAAGGTTGTTAAGCAGCAGAACATGAATGCAGAACTTGAAGCTGAGCTGCAGGATGTGAAAAGGAAGAGTGAAGATGGCGGTGATGATGAACATCAGAGCAGAGAGTGTCTCAGGATGGTGCTGATTGGGCGGACTGGCAGTGGGAAGAGTGCAACTGGAAATACAATTCTGGGCAAAGAACATTTTACATCTAAAACTTGCTCAAGTTCTGTGACCAGCTTCTGTGAGAAAGCATCAGGAGAGGTTGATGGACGACCTGTTGTTGTTGTCGACACCCCCGGCTTGTTTGACACGACTCTGTCCAATGATGATGTTCAACAGGAACTTCTAAAATGCATCAGCATGTTGTCTCCTGGACCTCATGTCTTCTTACTGGTGCTGCAGATCGGTCGGTTTACACAGGAGGAGAAAGACTCTGTGGAACTGATCAAGAAATGCTTCGGCAAGAATTCAGGAGATTTCATCATTGTTGTCTTCACCAGAGGAGATGATCTGAAAAAACGAACAATCGAGAATTATGTAGAAGACGACCGGGACGGCTTTCTGACAAAACTGATAAATGACTGTGGAGGAAGGTACCAGGTCTTCAACAATGAAGATCAGACAGATCGCACACAAGTCAGAGAGTTGATGACAAAGTCAAACAAAATGTTGAGGGAAAATGGCGGCAGCTGCTACACCTCCGAGATGTTCCAGGAGGCCGAGGCAGCGATACAGAAGGAAGTGGAGAGGATCCTGAAGGAGAAAGAAGAAGAAATGGAGAGACAGAAGGAAGAACTTCAAAGAAAACATGAGGAGGAAATTAGAGCGATGAAGAGAAGGATGGAAGAACAGACAGCAGAAATTAAACGGGAGAGAACACTGCGAGCTGAACATCTTCGAGAAATGGAGGAAAACATCAACAGAGAGCGAGAGAAGAGAAGGAAAGAACAGGAAATGAGAGAAGAAGACAGAAAGAAGAAAAGGCAGGAAGAACAAGAGTGGGAACAGAGCAGAGAAGAGATGAAGAAGCAACGAGCACACTGGGAGAAGGAAAGAAAACTATGGTGGGACAAACGATGTCAAGAAAATGAACAGAAACGACAGGAAAGGGAATTAAAAATTAGGAAGCTCCAAGAAGAGTTTGACCAGGAAAGAGAAAAATATGAAAACAAAAGAAAAGAAGAAGATCGAATCAGAAGAGAGCAGGAGGAGAGGGAGCGCAGAGAGTTAGAGGAAAAGTATAAGAGAGAAATAGAAGAGGTGAAGAAGAAGTACGAAGATGAGGCCAGAAAACAAGCTGAAGAATTCAATGAGTTCAGAAAGAGATACACCAGAGACTTCACAGCTCTGGTAGAGAAACACATGGAGGAAATGCTGGAAATGAAGCAGAAACATGAGAGACACATGACAGAGACAGAAAGGAGGTTTGACAAAGAGTACAGTCTGTTACAAGACCTCTCAGGAGACAAAGAAAAACATCTGAAAGACCAACTGGAGGAGCTGAAGAAGAAACATGACCAAGAAATAATTGAACTAAAACAGAAATACAAAGACAAATGTGTCATCCTGTGACCTCCACGCTGACTGAACTCGTCATTGTTATAATGGAACTTTACCATCCCAGGTGACTGGGCCCCTTAAACTCCGACTGTTTACATATATTTTGGTTTTTCCTGTGTCACATCAACAAACTTTTTTTTTTTGTGAAACCACAGAGGTGGTTTAGTCTGGATGCTTTTGACTGAGGGACAACGTTGAACAGCACAAGAACATGCTTTGCGGCATGGCACATCATCCTGCTGAAAGAGGCCACAGCCATCAGGGAATACCGTTTCCATGAAAGGGTGTACTTGGTCTGCAACAATACTTAGGTAGGTGGTACCTGTCAAAGTAAGGACCCAAGGTTTCCCAGCAGAACATTGCCCAAAGCATCACACTGCCTCCGCCGGCTGGTCTTCTTCCCATAGTGCACCTGGTGCCAGGTGTCCCCCAGGTAAGCGACGCACACGCATCCGGCCATCCAGAAAACGTGATTCATCAGACCAGGCCACCTTCTTCCATTGCCCCGTGGTCCAGTTCTGATGTTCATGTGCCCATTGTTGGCGCTTTCGGCGGTGGACAGGGGTCAGCAAGGGCACCCAGCCTTCGCTCCCCACATGCATCAATCATGACCCTGTCGCCGGTTCACCACTATTCCTTCATTGGACCACCTTTGATAGATACTGACCTCTGCAGACCAGGAACACCCCACAAGAGCCGCAGTTCTGGAGATGTTCTGACCCAGTCACCTAGCCATCACAATTTGGCCCTTGTCAAACTCACTCAATCCTTACGCTTGCCCATTTTTCCTGCTTCCAATACATCAACTTTGAGAACGACATGTTTACTTGCTGCCTAATATATGCCACTAACAGGTGCCATGCTGAAGTGATAATCTGAATGGACTTCAAGAGATTCACAGTTGGATCCAAGGATTACAGAGCACAAGGAGGATTAACCATTTTTACCAACCAACTGTGGATTATAATTTGGACATTGGAGTTCTTTTGTTCACTCATGAAGTTTGGACTTTGAGGAATTTTGAGGACCTCGGGCAGGGTCTTGAGTTACCCCAAGGACTTGGACATTCAGCAGGAAGGGAAGGCATACCGGAGGGTCTAAGCCCTCCGGTATGCCTTCCCCTTCCTGCTGAATGTCTTAACCAGCCTCAGCTCCTTTAGATTCATTTTTATTACATACTGAATTGTGATCCTTATCGATAGGTATTCTTGATAATGCTTGATAGTAATTGAGATAAGTTTGAGCTGTATGCTTTGCCCCTTGCTAAAACTTTGTAATAAACCTTCAACTATAGTTAAAGTAGAAGTTGTGGATTTTATGTCTCTTTGATGGAAGTAAAAAGTAAGGTGATAATTGTGCAAAATAAGCTTTTAGGTTCTTAAAGGTAACTCTAGCTTAACAAATTGAAACAGTCCCTTTGGGTTTACCAAAAAAATTCAACCTGGCACCCTTCCACGTGCACAGATCATTTAGAGGAGAGCTGTCTTTAACAGGCATGGCCGGTGGCCATATCTGGCTCAAGGGCTATTCATGTCATGTGCCAAGCCAGAGGAAGCAGGGTAGATGTTCGGACGTAGGCAGTGAGAATCTAGACGAGTCTCCTTGCTACCAGCTTAAGTAGTCCCTATCTAAATCCCTTTTTAAAGTAACACCTTGTAGGTCTAGGGACCTGACTCTTTATAACAGAAAGCTGGTCCAGTACCTCCTGGACAGGGGTAAACTCGGGACTAACAATTGGTGCCCAGCGTGAGGCGTGATGGCAGGAGTTGTTGCATCCAAAGGAACCACAGCAGAGAGCCAGCCGCTGTTCGTGTGAGATGACCCGAGAGAGGCGTGCAGCAGAAAGGACACCTGCCCAACGCCAGTGAAAAAAAAATTTGTGAGTGCCTGTTGTAGCAAAGCAATTTTTCTTTATATCCATATACCTGAGGGGACATTTTGAGCATATTTATTATAATTACATCCCTGGGCCAGTTAAGTAAAGGTATTGATTGACTGACAGAATCTTCACTTTGATAAATAAAATAGTCAAATCTTGTTCAACTCAAGTTGTCTGTACTTGAATATTAAGTTTATTAAAACACAGATCTGATATCAGAGAAGGTTAAAAACATTAGATTCACCAGATGTGCACCAGACGTGGCTCAGAAAATGTGTGTTACTCCAGAACATCTTATCCTTACAACCACACAGTCCCAACATAAAACATGCAGAGTGTCACAGGCTCTTTAAAGTCTCAGTTCAACTTCACGTCAGTGCATAAATTCAAACAATAATGTAAGACAGATATCTTGGCAATCTCAGGACAATTAATGTTATACATAAGTACATAAAGGTCTTCACAGGTCCACCCAAACCTGAACCAGGATGCATTTTTTTACTAATGGACAGAAAAAAGAGAGGCTAACGTTCCTGTTTTATATGCATATAGAGGAGTATCAAGACAGAAACCAGACCACTAATGTATGGTGACAAATAAGTCGGTGTTATACGGTCAATCAGGACCGAGTTGGATCCATAATTCTTGGTTCTGCATGGGTCCAGTCCCAGCTTTCAGATAATCGACAGGTCCGGTTCAGTTCAGGGTGAAACACTTCTGGGTATTTTTGGATTGACACGATCTTTCGGACCAGTGAAGACTTTTAAAGTGCGGTACTTAAATACTTGTGGTTACACTGCAAAATCACTTGTTCAATACTTCCACAGATCAAACTAACAGTATCTAATTGTTCCTTCACTTCACAACATTAAATCACCTCGTACAAGTTATTTACACTGTAAAAACAACTGTTTTCACTACAACTACTTCTGCTCTTGATGTCAGTCCAGTCTCAAGACTTGATGAACAGATTTAGTTTAGAATTCAGGGTGATGATGTTAGTTTTACATCATCACATTTAAAAAGATTTGGGGTTAAAATAAATACATGAGATTTAAAAAATGCCACTTTGTGAGCTTTGATCCTTTTGACATGAATCAGAGTTTGCACTCAGGACTTTAGTAGCACTTGGGTTTGTCATTGCGTGCAGTTAATGAAATCCCCCAATCCATCAATCTGGGAGCATCAGTCTAAATAACAGGCAATAAAAAATTGATATTTTAATTGTTAAAATTCTTTGAAGTGCATCATCTAAAGTTGCGTTGTGTTGCATGAAATGTGATCACACTGAGGCAATTGTAAAATAAATAAAAATGTAAAATTACTTTTAAAAACAAATGACAGAAAACACAATCCTCTCATTTACCTCTGAGAAAGAACATTAACAACAGGTCGAACATTTGTTGTGTTATTTGTTATGTTGGCTTCTTCTCTGTGCTTTCTAGATTTAACAACTTAATATTATTCAACCATGTTGTTTCCAGATTAACCGTACAGGCCCAATGCAGAAGATATTAGAGTTTTTATTATGGGTGTAGACATACAACATATAAATTACAACAAACTACAACACAAATAACAACAACATACATCAAAGGTGCCAATTTATGAGATCAATTCAATAAACCTGCTTTACAGTAGGTTATAAATAATTTAAATAAATACATTTTCAACACATTTTTCAAACTCAGCAGCTTGGTCAGTGCCCTTAAGCTTCAAACTGTGAGGCTCCACCTAAACCTCTAGTTGTGTAACTGAAGGGCCCCACGGTGTGTTATACACAACGTTCGGTAACACTTCCAAAAAAATGCTCTGTGGTCAAGTTAGCAACAATTGGTAACACAAAAATGTCCGGTTAGATTTTGAAAATAAAGTGTGCTCACAAACAGTTAGAATAGTTTGACTTCTACTGACATTTCGAATGTTGTTAATGTTCGTTAATGATCGTGGCTTGGTTAGGCTTAGCCAAAAAAAGGTTAGGGTCTGGAAAAGATCCTACTTTGAGTTCAAATAACAAAAATAATATCTGAAAGACCACTGCAACAGACTGAAGCATTAAGCCACTGGCCAAGCTGTTTGAGAAGACACGTTGGGTGTGAGCGCAGCCTGATTGTTTTTACGGTTTAGAAGGCTTGCTAATATTGCTGAGTACACCCTCACTGACACAAATAGGATGGAGAGAACATTATAGAAACTCTCAGGATAACAAAAACAAATCAGTGGGAGTTACTGCACAGCTGTCGTATTGAGCTGCTTGAGTTTTAACCAGGTGTACCTCATATACTGGCAACTGAGTGACCGCAAAACCAAACACAGGCATGTTCAACTGAAACAAGACACAAACTGTTCAAACTGTCCCATGTTTACTTGAACCACTCACCCTCAATGGCATCATCTGCAGTTAGAGGACCAGCAACCAGCCTGTGTCCTCCTGCACCTCAAAGTTGCCGCTCACCCAGTCTTCCCCATCAAAATCATTGTCCAGCAAGCTGTAGATATCCATTTTGCCTCTTTCATGAGAGGAGCTAAAGGGTGATCAGTCAAAGTCTTCTGCTAAAGTGCATTGCTAACATTGGAATATAAATTAAGTCCAGAAGTCCATCGGCCTCGCTGGGATCCAGTCCCAGGTGAGTCTTGCAGTAGGTCCAGTCGGACATCTGAGCAGAGCTTTCCATCAGCCCCCTGGCATTGTCTTGCCATTGCTGTGCCACAGGTCCAAATCTATCTTACAGAAGCTAACTGTTGTGTTTGCTGTGGCAAGTAGCTATTCACTGATGTGTATTTTTTGCCTCACAGCAATGGCATTCCTTGCTGGCTCTGCGTTCCTTGCAGGACAGTACAGAAAAAAAAGCAGTCAAGGTATCCACCTGGCCAAATCCCATCCATGGGATGTTCCGGAACAAGTCCAATCTAGGGAGGACCTACCTCGCAAGCTGGAGGGCTCAGAGGATCAGTCCATGAAGGGCATCCTTGGAGGGAATGATGCCCTCCTTTGAGTCATGCAACTTGCAAGATAGGGCCTCCCCAGATTGGACTTGGTCCAGCACATCCAACAAGTGCTTGATCAGATTGGAATCCAGTTTTGGTTCTGTCGCCGGGCGCATTGTTGGGGTAGGCCACTGCCATTGGGGATGTACTTGTTCCGTCGCAGTGTCTTGGTAGGTGATGTGTGTCAAAGGTTAGTGGGTTCTCTGAGTTCTCATGTGTTTTGTCCATGAAACACTAGATCATCTCTCACATATTTTGCTGATATGAGGCTACTTTCCTGCATGTGTTCTCACATGTCTTGCTAAATGAGACGAATCATAGAATCTTTTCCCACAGGTTTTGCAAAGGTAGGGCTTCTCACCTGTGTGGGCTCTTCTCATGTGGACTGTTAAGTCACCGCTAAACCTGAAATCTTTCCCACAAGTTTTGCACGTAAACGGCTTCTCACCTGTGTGGACTCTCATGTGGACTTTCAATTTTGCCAGTTCAATGAAACTTTCCCCGCAGACCTTGCAAACGTGTGGCTTCTCGCCGTGTGGATTCTCATGTGGACATTCAATCTTGACATTTCGATGAAACTTTTTCCACAGGTCTTACAAACGTACGGCCTCTCACCTGTGTGGGTTCTCAAGTGTACTTGCAATTTTGACATGTCGATGAATCTTTTCCCACAGGTCTTGCAAACGTACGGCCTCTCACCTGTGTGGGTCCTTCTCATGTGGACTTTCAAGGCACTGCTGAATGTAAAATCTTTCCCACAGGTTTTGCAAGAATATGGTTTCTCACCTGTGTGGATTCTAATGTGGGAGCTCAACACCTTTGCATGACTGAACGTTTTACCACAGGTGTCGCAGGAGTACTGCCTCTCACTTGAATGGGTCCTTGCATGATTTTTCAAATCTGATGCCTGACTGAATCTTTTGCCACATATGTTGCAGGGGTACGGCTTCTCACCTGTGTGGGTCCTCATGTGGACTTTCAAGCCGCTGCTAAATCTGAAATCTTCCCTACATATTTCACAAGAATACGGTTTCTCCCCCGTGTGGATTCTTGTATGGGCGGTCAATATCGATGTCTGACTGAATCTTTTTCCACAGGTGTTGCAAGAATATGGCTTCTCACCCGTGTGGCTCCTCAGGTGCGTATTCAATTTGGACTTGTACTTAAAAGCCTTTCCACATATGCCACATATGACAGACTTTTTACCTGGGTGAGTATCATAGTTCATCTCTGAAAAATTAGAGTTTTTTGCATCATCACTGAGACTTTTGCCTCTGTGACTTCTTTCCTTTTGTTTTGGCTCTTCATCTCCAGCTGATCCTGAGTCTCCATGTTCTCCTCCTTTCTGGTCTCGGCTCTCAGCTACATGAGAGTTGTTAGAGAGGAGCTGGTGGTCACTTGTTGCTTCTGCTTCACTGTGGTCACCTTCCTCAGAAGCTGGAGTCAACGTGACGGTGTCCGTCTCCACCTTCAGTACAAGCTGCTCTCCCTCCAGACTGGTGCAGAGCTCCTCCTGTTCCTCTTTAATCTCTGGAGGCTCTGGGTCCTCTTGGTCCAGACTGGAGTTCCTCTCCTGGTTACAGAGCTGCTGGTCAGCGAGAACCTCCTCCTCCTTACAGACATGTTGCTGTGGGAGCTCTGGAGGGACAGAGAACAAAAGTAATATGATATTACTGCGATCTAACAAGATCTCTGGTTTATATTGGGAGAGAGGAAGGTGTGACATGCAGCAAAGGTGCTCCGGCCAGGTTCAAACCGCAGTCCGTTGCGACGTGGCATTCGCTCTTAACCACTCGACCACCTGCGCTGCCCAGCTGTTTCCTTTTGTAATGCGCCGGCTGTAGGAGCAGTCAGGAGGATCAGCCTGACGGGAGCAGGCAGCAGCTCGGCTCATATGGCACAAGTAAATCTATGATGTACGCAGGAGCAAGACCATGTAGGACTTTAAAAGTAATTAGTAAAAGTTTCATTTAATTCAATATTTAACAGGTAGCCAGTGTAGCGTTGCGAGGATGGGAGGTCTGGCAGCTGAGTTCTGAACGAGCTGGAGACGGGACTCAGCCAACGGGGAGGTACAACGATCCAGGCGTGACGAAATGAATGCATGGATACGTTTTTCAAGGTCGGCTCGAGACAGAAAGTCTTTAACTTTTGCAATGATCCTCAGTTTGAGAAACAATGATTGTACTTTCTTGATCAATCACACCCAAATTGCGGGCAGAGTGCTCGACGATGGATCACAGGTTCAGGGTTGGGACAATAAAAGGGATAATAAAGTGGAATGCAGACAGAGTTTGTGCTCTTATTGTAGGAATAGCAGAGTAGCTGGGTCTATAGGTGTCACGCTTTAATGTGACCCTACCAGGTTTCTGGAGCTGGGTGGTGCTGAGGTGGATATCAGTGACAATTAAAAGCAATATTCTGAATTAAGTGTTTAGTAAGTTGTTTAACACCCTTTTTGTCGGGGAGCAGGTCATGTCTGGTCTAAAACCACTCACAGTGGCAGTGCAAAATGTTTTTTAGCCGTTAACGTAGATTAAAAGACGACTGAAGTGTTCAGGGCTTTTAGAAATGCAGGTGAAGGGACCAGAGAAGATGCAGGTTCTGCCCAGGCTCTGAACTGTGACAGAGACTCTGGTTGATTGTGGCGTTTAACTGAGTGTTTATCCATGACGTCATTGTACCCACGTGACTAATCAGAGCGTGAGCTGGTGAATTAAGGTCCGTGAGCACAGGTGACAGTTCAATTTTACGACCAGGTAAAGCAGTCTAAGGCAGTGTCTCAATTCAGGGTCTGCATCCTTCAGAGGCTGCATTTGAAGGCCAATTATGTCACAACGCTGCACGAAGGCTGACCCAGTTCGAAGGCTCCTTCAAATGCGGCCTTCTTTTCCCTCTTTGTGGAGGACGGCACCACTACTATCCTTCGTGGCCTCACATATCCTAAGATTCTTTGCACTTCTCTCCGAAGGACTTGAAGGACTCGAAGACCGCAAAGGCCGGGTCCTTCGAAGGGATGCAGACCATGAACTGGGACACAGCCTGTGACTCACCTGGGAGCTCATCACACCTGACAGTGGGATCACTAATGATCAGAAGGCTGTCTGTCCTGTGTTAGCAGGGCAGCACCAGGACAGCAGCAGGTGACAGCAGAGGTGACTGAACACCTGGGCGTGAGGACGGAGGGACAGACCCACTGGACCTGACGTCACCTCTAGTCACAGTGCTGAGCAGGTGAGTCGATGGATGCAGATACGGCAGGTGGGGAAAGTTGTCGGCCACGTTTTCCATGGGACTCCGGGGCCCTGCGGGAAATTCAACACTTTCCTGTGGTGTTGGAGCGGACCGGGCTAGCTCAGTTAGTTCTCACACAGGTTTGAGACCGGTACCGGGTCGTCATCCCCGTCCAATCAGAACAGAGGAAGAGAAACAGACAGCAGGGGGACCGGGAAGGACACCGTTTCCTGGAAACTCAGCGCTGGAGGCAGCGTCCTGAGGCTGGGAGAGGAGTGCGTCCTGAGGCTGGGAGAGGAGTGCGTCCTGCCGCTGGAGGACATCATCCAGGAGACTCTCCACGGAAAAGAGTTCTGGTCCAAGATGGTTCGGATTCTGTTTGGGTAAGTCCATCAACCCAACCAGCTCATTCTCCTGTAGTGCAAACCAAGCTAAATGCTGTCTTCTTCTTTTATTTTGTGGCGGCAAAAATAAAATAAAATCAATAAAGCCTTTTCGGTACCAAAGACAGCGAGGAAAAAGTTACTTAGACAGTAACTAGGTTACACGGAGGTTCTGGACCCGAACTGACAGAATATTTAGTTGATCTTTTCCTCTAAAATACTCTACTGACTAAATGCCAACAGTGGAATATTTCCGATTCTTTCTTCTAAAGTTCCCCGCTGATGCTCCTTTGTTCTGCTGCAGGAGCCGATCGGTACCAGACAACATGTCGCCGTCAGTTCGGAGGACGGACTCAGCACATGTCGGGTTTTACACTATAAGTCTCAGGCAGTGGTATTAAAATAATCCACTTTTACTCACCTATCCTGTGTAACTTTACTTGGGGTTTCCAGCAGATATCCAGCATGACGCGCTGCCGATCGATCTCTTCCTCGTACTGGACGATAGTTGTGTTAAAAACTCTGAATATCTCTTCAGCAGCAGCAGTTAGTCGCTCGTTGACAAACTCTCTCAAACTCTCAACTGAACTCATTGTTCTTCAATTACTCGTTCAATAATGAGCTGCGCTGTGACTCAGTACCGTCTTCACTTCATTCATCACACACAGCCAGCTAATGCTACTAGCTGCTACTGTTTACTTCCGCTGGGTGCCACGCTCTAAAGCTCCGGCAGGGGAAGTGCGGAGGCTTTTAGTTCCGCTTCAGACTGAAGACATTTAATTCAGAACTTGTTTAAAACAGATCTGACCACAGTTTTAAACTTGAAGAAAATTATTGTGTCAACAAATGTTCTCCAGTTGCTAAGCAGACTCAAAAAGACTTTTAATCATGTTTTCCATTTCTTACATGTTATTTAAATTCATTTAATTAACTATATTTGACACCATTTTTATACTCTCCTCACACAGTGTGTCTACACTATGTTTGTGTCCTCCTTGTATTAAGGTGTAGATCTACTCTGCTTCATTCCACAAAGAAACGTGGAGCTCTTTTCTAAACTGCTACTTTGAACTAACAGCTAACTTTTTGGTTACATACATGGAAGCTGCTGTAAAAACTACAAGTATTTAACATATAACTGTTTATATAAAAGCAGGACACGAGGAGCGATAATAAGTGGGACACATGAGACCGATTAAGTCGACTTTTTAATCATCAAGTTAACAAATATGGACAAATCAAATGAAGATAGACACATAAACATATTCTGACATCTTCTCAAGGGGAAATTGTACAGCGTCAGCTCATCATTTCTCCTGTGTGTATTGATCCTCTGAGGATTCTTCAAGCATGTCATTTAAAGGAAAAGTTCTGCAGTTATACATGAAACACTAGAACTGAACCACCTCCAACATATTTTGCAAATACAAGGCTACTCGCCTGTACGTGTCATCAAATGTCTCGTCAAAGCAGACTGATCAGACAAACTTTCCCCAGGCGAAATTATGGTTTCTCACCTGTGAGTTCTCATGTGTTGCTTCAATTCACCATGAGACCTGAAAGCTTTCCCACATGTTTCACAAGAATACGGCTGCTCACCTGTGTGAGTTCTCATGTGAGCTCTTAAGGTTACACGTTGGCTGAAAGCTTTCCCACATGTTTTGCAAGAATATGGCTTCTCACCTGTGTGGGTTCTCATGTGAACTGCCACGTGTGAACGTTGGCTAAAAGCTTTCCCACACGTTTCACAAGAATATGGCTTCTCACCTGTGTGGATTCTCATGTGAGCTTTTAAGCTTACACGTTGGCTAAAAGTTTTCCCACATGTTTCACAAGAATACGGCTTCTCACCTGTGTGGTTTCTCACGTGGACTGCCATGTGTGAATGTTGGCTAAAAGCTTTCCCACACGTTTGGCAAGTAAACGGCTTCTCACCTGTGTGGATTCTCATGTGAGCTCTTAAGTTTACACGTTGGCTAAAAGTTTTCCCACATGTTTGGCAAGAATACTGCTTCTCACCTGTGTGGATTCTGATGTGGCTTGTTAATTCACTATTACACTTGAAACATTTCCCACATGTTTGGCAAGAATACGGCTTCTCACTTGTGTGAGTTCTCATGTGAGCTGTTAAGTTTGAACATTGGCTGAAAGCTTTCCCACATGTTTGGCAAGTAAACGGCTTCTCACCTGTGTGGGTTCTGATGTGGCTTGTTAATTTACTATTACATCTGAAACATTTCCCACATGTTTCGCAAGAATACGGCTTCTCACCTGTGTGAGTTCTCATGTGAGCTGTTAAGTTTGAACGTCGGCTAAAAGCTTTCCCACATGTTTGGCAAGTAAACGGCTTCTCACCTGTGTGGGTTCTCATGTGTTTTTTTAAGTCACCACGACATCTGAAAGTCTTCCCACATGTTTGGCAAGAATACAGCTTCTCACCTGTGTGGATTCTAATGTGATAAGTTAACTGAGCATGATGCCTGAAAGCCTCCCCACAAATTCCACAGTTAAACGGCTTCTCGCCTGTGTGAGTTCTCATGTGAACTGTTAAGACACTATTTAGCCTGAAAGTCTTCCCACATGTTTGGCAAGTAAACGGCTTCTCACCTGTGTGGATTCTAATGTGATAAGTTAACCGTTCACGATACCTGAAAGCCTCCCCACAAATTCCACAGGTAAACGGCTTCTCACCTGTGTGGATTCTCGTATGTTTTTCTAAGTGACCACGAGACCTGAAAGTCTTCCCACATGTTTGGCAAGTAAACGGCTTCTCACCTGTGTGGATTCTCATATGTTCTGCTATGTGTGAACGTCCGCTAAAAGCTTTCCCACATTTTTTGCAAGTAAACGGCTTCTCACCTGTGTGGATTCTCATGTGAAGTGTGAAGTTACTACGACGCCTGAAATCTTTCCCACATGTTTTGCAAGAATACGGTTTCTCACCTGTGTGGGTTCTTAGATGTGAATTCAATCGGGACTTCAAATTAAAAGTCTTTCCACATGTGTCACATCTGAAAGACTTTTCACCTGGGTGAGTGTTATGTTGAATGTCTGATGACGTAGAGTTTTTTGCATCATCACTGTGACTTTTGCTTCTGTGACGTCTTTTCTTTTTCTTCTGCTCTCCATCTCCAGCTGATCCTGAGTCTCCATGTTCTCCTCCTTTCTGGTCTCGGCTCTCAGCTACATGAGAGTTGTTAGAGAGGAGCTGGTGGTCACTTGTTGCTTCTGCTTCACTGTGGTCACCTTCCTCATAAGCTGGAGTCAACGTGACGGTGTCCGTCTCCACCTTCAGTACAAGCTGCTCTCCCTCCAGACTGGTGCAGAGCTCCTCCTGTTCCTCTTTAATCTCTGGAGGCTCTGGGTCCTCTTGGTCCAGACTGGAGTTCCTCTCCTGGTTACAGAGCTGCTGGTCAGCGAGAACCTCCTCCTCCTTACAGACATGTTGCTGTGGGAGCTCTGGAGGGACAGAGAACAAAACACAGAATATTTAATCAACCAATCAACCTTTATTGATCCTCCAGAGATCATTGAGAGGCAACCCTCATTTACAAGGGCATCGAGGCACACAGAACAAAGGCCGAATAACAACAAGTAGAAATACTCAGAAAGTTTCAACAGCTTCCAGGTCATGTGACCCACTGACTCCAAACCCATGCCGAATTGTATTAATACACTGGGTGATTAGGACACACCTTGTTATATGGACTTTAGTGCTCCTCATATTTGTTACTAATGTTTTTAATGTAAATGTATTTTTTTCCAATAGCTTCCATCTCATCTGACCCACTGAGCTCCAAATCAATGCCGACATGTCTTCCTAACAGCTTGAATGAGACACACCTCTTTCTGTTGAGTTTTAGTGCTCCTCACATTTCTCGGAACGTTTTGTGTGTAAAATCATCATTTTCTGAGCGGAGTTTCGCCGCGGTCTTCTACAGAACGGAGCCCAGCCGTGCAGCGGACACTCAGAACCTCCGGAGTCCCGGAGTGGAATGAACCAAAACGCGGGAAGCACTCGTATGTTCGCTCCGTGTAGTGAAACGTGGCTGCGATGCATATGTCCCCTCTGTGGCCCCTCCAGGGCTCTGAACATTAGTGGTATTAAAATAATCCACTTTTACTCACCTATCCTGTGTAACTTTACTTGGGGTTTCCAGCAGATATCCAGCATGACGCGCTGCCGATCGATCTCTTCCTCGTACTGGACGATAGTTGTGTTAAAAACTCTGTCAAAAAAACTCTCTCAAACTCTCAACTGAACTCACTGTTCTTTAATTACTCATTCAATAATGAGCTGCGCTGTGACTCAGTACCGTCTTCACTTCATTCTTTACACACAGCCAGCTAATGCTACTAGCTGCTACTGTTTACTTCCGCTGGGTGCCACGCTCTAAAGCTCCGGCAGGGGAAGTGCGGAGGCTTTTAGTTC